>JAWNLL010000478.1:0-223385 GCA_035042425.1 Drosophila flavopinicola | reverse complement strand
CAACAAGAAGAGCAACTGCCTGTTCAACGTCTTCACTGTCTGCTCAGAACATCACGAGACCACAAGAGCGAGACTTCATATTTGAACATGTTCTAACTCTGACAGACTGTTTATTTACTTTATCGATAGACCATCGCACACACCCAAGGGTAGTGTGCTTTCTCTCTCTCTCTCTCTCCCCCCCCCCCCCCCCCCCCCCCCCCCCCCCCCCCCCCCCCCCCCCCCCCCCCCCCCCCCCCCCCCCCCCCCCCCCCCCCCCCCCCCCCCCCCCCCCCCCCCCCCCCCCCCCCCCCCCCCCCCCCCCCCCCCCCCCCCCCCCCCCCCCCCCCCCCCCCCCCCCCCCCCCCCCGATAAATTCTGATTTTAGACTTCATGTTTCTGCATAGATAACTTTAAAAAGCTATAAAGCTTAGAGACCTACTTTCGCCAAGTACGATAATCTCACGACACATGCAACAATATTCACTTTTTTGACACCAAACTTCAAAGCTAAAAAAAAAAAAAACGCATTTCGAAGGCAAGACCTTTACTGTTTGGCAATCAACACATACACATACACAGCCTGAGATGACGAACACAGACACATGTTAATGGTCACCATGGTTCAATGGTCATTACAGACACATCATCACTGAATGGCAGCTGTCTCCTCAGCAATTAGACACACAGACATCGACAATAAACACAAGAAGTCATTTGCTGATTGCCTAACCACAGTAATTACGAGCAGCCAACTACAGAAACTGCTTTGCAATTGTTGGTGATTGCAGCAGGCAGCCTAGAGCAAAGAATGAATTATTTGTGGGCGGATTTGGCTCAACAGGGCATCTGTAGTCAGCACTCCATCAGAGCATCTACTATTATAGCAAACTTTCCTCCTTAAATGCACTGAAATAAATATATGATTTGATCTTGCAAAGGCATATTTCTTTATGTTCTCAAACCCATAAAAAATGGTAAAAAGGGTGTAATGGTTTTCTACAAAAGTATGTAACAGGCATATGGACGTATCTCCGACTATATGCTGTTTATATATTTTTGATCGGTATCAATATTTTAGTCGATTTAGCCATGTTCGTCTGTCTGTCCAACTGTCCGTCTCTCTGTCTGTCCGTCTTTCTGAACACAGAGACATCGTAGACTATGTAAGCTAGAGACTTCATATATGGAATATAGGTTCTCGTGTTCCTGGGTCAGTACAAGTTTGTTTCATTTTATCGATAACTTGTATTGTTCAAAGTTTATCGATAACTTTCGAATTCAGACTATTTTTTTTGGGCCCTAATTTTAAATTTATAAGAGGTAGTGGCCAAAATTTGGCATGTATAATGTCGAATATCATAGACATGTAATAAATATTTCGCATTTTAGATAACACCCCCAATCCCCTCAAAAGTTCAAAAACCGCATTTTTGAATGTACAGCCTTGTTCTTTGTTTTGGTCACACATATTATTGACAATGAATTGTCTGCCCCACATGTTTCAATAAGATCGGACAATAAACACAGAAGTTTTTTGAGATTTAACTTTCCATTGTGTGGGGCTCAGTAAAGAAGAAAGCTAACTGCTTAAGTCATTTGCACTGCTTGTCCTGCTTGTACTGCAGGATGTGTGTGTTTAGATTAGTATGAATGATTGTAAGGACTGGGTTCAGGGTATTTCGTAGTCGGGCATTCCCGACTAGAGCACTCTTACTTGTTGAAGTTTTGAGTTTGTAAATCGGTTTGGCCACACATTTTATAGCCAATGTTATGTCCTAAAAATTTTGAAAGATCGGACAATAAACACAGAAGTTATTTAAGATTTTACTTTCCATTACATGTACATGTACATGTATGTATACGTACTGATAGATTACTATGAATGTAGGGACTGGGTTCAGGGTATCTCCTAGTCGTGCACTCCTGACTAGAGCTCTCTTACTTGTTTTAACAGACATTCTGCAAAGTAAAATAAATATGATGTTTTTGGACTTATCAAGCGTTTTTGTTCTGAAATGCGTTTAGTACGTTTCGAAATTTATTTCACAAAAATAAAAGCGATTTTGATATTTGAAGTTTTCGGTCGTATTTATTTTTTGAGTGTCTCGTTGCAGTTCCGGTTTCCGCCGGAGCTTCATCCCTGGTTGCAGGCAAGTGTAGGCGTAATTGTTTTATGTTCATAGTTTCCATACGGGCGGGGATGCAGACGCCGGATCGGGTTCAGTATCTGCCAAATACAAATAATTCGAGCTGGAGGTGCAGTTAGGTTCTACAGTCGGAGTACGAATTAGGCTTGGGATTGCCTGAGTGCTACATCGTTTCAAAAGTAGCATGCCTCTTAAATTGGCCGATCGTGTACGGCCTACCTATGTACCTACCAACGTGGCCAAACGCCAACTCCGTCACCGCCACTACCGGCATCGTCAAATAGTGCAACTATTGCATTTGACTCGCGTCCCATGCCGCATGCCGCTCAGTCGAGCAAGTGAGCGAGACCCAAATCCAAATAAGCGCATTTTAAATTGAATGCTAATTAGTTTGAATTTTGTCGGCTCTTCACCCAAGGTCGCAGTGCTGCCACAGCGGTCGGCAGCACATTCATTCAGCATAAATGTCAATGTATACTTGAACACCACCTTAGCGTGGCTTAGATGAATGAATGCTTATGTGATACCCTCTACCTAATTGTTATTTAGATTTAAATGGCTGGCAAATCGATAGCATGTCGATACAGCTCAAATCTCAAATCAATAAAACGTGTATATTTCCCAAAGTTTTATGGCTTGAGTCACTAAACTTGGAATTTAGATTGCTGGTGACCTCCCCCAAAAGTTGCAAGCCACCACACCCAAACGAATCACCAAAGCCTATATATTTGGAGCAGTTTTTTATTACTTTTTAATATTACTTGTAACATTCCCCAAAGATTTCTTAAGGAAATAAACTGTCACGCGCCTCCCGCCCTAGGAATCGTGAAAATCCATATCTCCCACCATTTTAAAGCTAGAATTCTCGAACTCGGAAGGTAGATTACTGTAAAGCTTTGTCAAAGGTCAATCCACGCCCATGCCCCCTAACGCCCTCGCCCATACCCCCGTCAGAAGGTTATCTTCCACCTGTTTTAAGCTGTTCCTACAATGCTGCAATGCTGAGTATTACGTTGTCGGTTACGTCTCACTGCAACATTCTTACTTGTTTTAGTGTTAATATATTATTTGTTTAGTATTTTAACTTTTACCCTACCCTATCGCCACATTGGTCATCAGCTGTGTTGATGACAAGTGCAAATTATTATTATTGCAAAACAGATCTATTGTGGTCAACCCTATTTCTTGCGCTAATGCAAGAATTATTGCCGGGTTGAGGGTAACATAGTCTTCCGAATGGATCATTAGTATCCCTAAGATACTACCTTAAATTTTTCATTGAAGATTCCTCTCCAATATTGCAAAATCAGCAGGTTTCGCCACTGGGTATGACAATGCTCTATCAAGAGACCGGTGAGTAACCTATTGTGTATTCTTCCTCCTGGTGATTGCTTGCCTCGTCTGAGAGTATAGCCTATGAATAATTCCTGCTTGTGTGAGACCTGGTGTCCGTGCACAATAAGTCTGCCATAGTTGCTCTCTTTATACTAACAACCTTGTTGCTGCATTTCTTATTTTTCCAGCCTTCCTCTCTCATACAAGATTCGGTGTTCTAGGTAAACTGTTCGCAGGGTGCCCCCTACAAACGATATACATATGTACATGGTCGAGTTTCCAGAAAAAATCTATAATTTCCACTGGCAATTTTACAAACAGAATATCTTTTGCGAATTGCAACAAAAAGCTAAAATTTTCATTCTGGGAGACTGTCATATTCATCGACTAGAGCAAATACAACATTTTTGACTCTGATGGTCGTCACATGGTATAGCGTAAGCCTGGAGAGTAAGTAAGAGTGCTATGGTCGGAAGGGCCTGACTAGGAGATATTCTGAACCCTGTTCTTATATCCATTCATACTTACTAATCAATGCACATCCATACAAACACATATGTACGGCAATGCAAGCAATTCTTAGCAGGCTGACTTCTTCGCAAGTCCCCACACTATGGAAAGGTAAATCTTAAATAACTTCAGTATTTACTGCCCTATCTTTGTGAAATTTTCAAATTACAGGGTGAAAATTTAGTGTTTTTTACTTTTGGGGAGATGGGGTACGGTATCCAAAAACTGAAATATTTGTTAGATGTGTATGCTATTCGAGACTATACATACCAAATTTGGTACCTCTAGCTCATACAACTTTCAAGTTATGGCCAAAAAGCCCTGGTCTGAATTTGAAATTTATCGATGACTTGAAATAAACTTGTACTGTCCCAGCACTACGAGAACTTATATTCCAAATATGAAGTCTCTAGCTCTTGTAGTCTCTGATATCCGCGTGTCCATACAGACAGACGGGCTGACAGACAGACGGACATGGCTAAATCGACTCGGCTGTTTATACTGATCAAGAATATTACACTTTATATGGTCGGAGAGGCATAAGCCTGTTTCATAGTTTTGCACAACTTCATTATACCATTTTTACCCATTTTTAATGGGTTCAGGGTATAAAAACAAATACTTTTGTGAGATGAAAATATGCGTTTTTTTTTAGTTTTGTGGCTCTACTTTGATAAGTGATAAACGTTTTCCAATTTTTATATCCATTAAAAATGGGTAAAAAGGGTATAATGGTTTTGACTCAGGGCAGAATGGTGTGGCCAGAGGCAAATGTGCTTATTAAGCTTGAGGCGCTAGTCTGTTCTTGGCCATCAGCCCACTTATCATCTAAGTTAAAATCTTCGCCTCGATACATATGTATGTGTAAACATACATACGAGTTGCCCGTGCGAGTTTCTGAATCTCAGATTGTGAATCGTGGTGGTGGTCACCATCTCTTGGCATATATTCCGTTTCGGGATCGATTTCGGTTTTGACTTGGGCTCGAACTCGGATACAGCTTCATTCAGTTTCAGCTCTTATCAATATCTCGTAGTCACTTAACACATGGCCTTAGTTACGGTAGTCAGGTTTCGATGCTGCGTATTTATAAGGGGGGGGGGGGGGGGGGGGGGGGGCGCCGCAGCGAGTACTCATATTTACGAATATGCTGATCATATCCTCGAAACCAAAAGCAACTCATTGCCTACCGATACTAGCTCGGCCGGCTCCGAGACACAACATACCTGCATCCACCATTGCAGGGGTCCCCAACCTAAGTGATAATGACATGGGTTTCACCACCACAATTCGGTTTTATGTGCTGACAAAATAGTCTGTGTGTTTCTGAAAAAGTAGCGGTATATTGCCATTTGTGTCAGTTTGCCATTGGAGCTGTCAGGTCTACGTTTGACTTAAAGGCTCATTACGTTCAAAAGACAAAATGGGAAAAAACAAAATATCGTTAAGCCTTTGGCAAGCTGTGGGAAAACTTGCTTGTCCATAATTTTCATTGGGTTCAATTGCTTTGGGGCCTTTCAGCACCATATTGGACAATACAAATAAAATGTTTGCTGTGGAATCTCGTTTGCAAGCGTACTTTACCAAGCAAACAGTTATGTGCTCACTTTGAAGATTCAATTACAAGGATGAATTCTCTATAAGGACGTTTCCCACTGATCTATACAAATATCTTCCATTTATAAAAGAGTGTTGTTAAAATTCATGAGGCTTATACCGACAAATGTTTTTCTACGCTATTCCCTAAATCAACAAATAAACAAGTAAGAATGCTCTTGTCGGGACTGCCCGACTAGGAGAGGAAAAAAAAAAAGAACTCATATTCATTCAAACTAACCATACATATAAACACACACATACGCAGTGCCAGCAGCGCGGCTGGTGTAAGGTTAGCTTGCCGCATTGCCCCACACTATGGAAAAGCAATCGCAAAAATTCTGTGTTTATGGTCCGATCTGAAAATTGTCTGTTGTCAAAATGCGACCAAATGAATAACAAGGCCGTATAAAATGTTAATTACGACGAGCTATCGATAAATTCAAAAAAACAAGTGGGAAAAATATCGGCGGCGAATACTAATTTGCCATCTGCATCACTCGGAAATTTCAATAGTAGTAAAAAATCGTGTTTATCGCGTGGCATTTATTTTTTATAAATTTCGAACCCATTAAAAAATGGGTGGGCATTATGGTTTCAAAAATGTGTATAAAAATATATGGGTGGAGCACTCGACCTATATATTATTGACGCACAACAAGTCGAGCCCATCTAAGCCATGTCTCGTTCGTCTGTCTCAAGGAACACACAGATATCAGAGACACAAGCAGCTAGAGACTCATAGCGTTTCCAATCCCGGGACAGACCGTTTACTTCATTTGATCGATGTAATTATCGCATTCAGTTATCGATGCTTTGATTTTGTGGGATTCTAGCTGGGCACACAACTCAAAGTTATAAAGTTAGAGACCCCAAATTTGGCATGTTCGGCAACTCGAATAAGCATATTGGTTACTGCAACAAATACTTTTTGGATACCACCCCAAACCCCAAAGAAAATATTTTGTATGACCTGTACCTAATTTGGTAACACATATTATCGACAACTACTTGCCCCAAAAATTTCGTTTAAAGATCGACAATAAATCACAGAGTTATTCAAGATTTAACTTTCCATTTCGTGTAAATTAAATGAAAAGCAAGCTAACTGCTTAAATGTTTCGTACCAGCAGTGATGAATGATTGTAGGTATGTAGTTTCCGGCACTGACTAGAGCTAATTTTAGCTTGTTTGCTCCAAGATTTGGTATCATATGCAAATTTTCAGTCAATAATTCAAGCTATTTGATATATATTTGAAAAAGTTTCTGAAAGAATTTAATATTTACGCCACCAAGTTGTTTTGAAAAGCTGACAAAGTCAATTAATTTGAATGTTTTTTTTTTTCAAAAAATAAAAATGTTTTTGTTCTGCGGCGGCAATGAATTGATTACAGTTGTTTTATATTTGAAAGGAAGAATAAGAAATAAGTAAGAGTGCTCTAGTCGTGAAGATACTTGAACGTAGCTCTGACTCCATCAATACTTGCCTAATAGTGTGCGCGTTTTTGCTAGTGCATGCGGTTTAAGCAGCCAGCTGCTTTTTCAAAGCCCCACACAATGGAAGTGTGTCTTGTCTGTTCAAAATCGGCGACCACGCGGATCAGAGACTACAAGAGTTAGAGACTTTCATATTTGGAATATAAGTTCTCGGAATTCCGGGACAGATTTGGTTTATTTTATTTTATCGATAATTTTTGTCATTCAGAAGTTATCGATAAGATTTCGATTTTTCAGACTAGCGTTTTTGGGACAGCAACTCAAAGTTATATATTTCGACACACAACATTCTCATTCTTTTTTGGATACACTTCACCCCAAAGTTATTGTGTGCAAATATCGACATTAAAATTTGGGTATCGAGTACCAAAACGATATTTGCACACAATAACTTTTGGGGGGATTGGGGGGTGGTATCCAAAAAGTGAAATATTTGTTACATGTGTATACTATTCGAAATTATACATGCATAATTTGGGGCCTCTAGCTCTTATAACTTTGAAGTTATGTCCCAAAAACGCTAGTCTGAAATCGAAATCTATCGATAACTTCTGAGCGGTAAAAGTTATCGATAAAATAAAATAAACTTGATCTGTCCCGGAATTACGAGAACTTATATTCCAAATATGAAGTCTCTAGCTCTTGTAGTCTCTGATATCCACGTGTTCATACAGACAGACGGACATGGCTACATCGACTCGACAAAGATTTTACTTTCCATTGTGTGGGGCTCAGTGAAAAAGCAAGCTAACTGCTTAAACCGCATGCACTGCTTGCAGTATGTGTGTGTTTGTATGTATGCACACTATTAGGCAAGTATTAATGGAAGTCAGAGCTGCGTTCAGGGTATCTCCTAGTCGGGCACTCCCGACTAGAGCACTCTTACTTGTTTCTTATTCTTCCTTTCAAATATAAAACAACTGTAATCCAATTCATTTGCTACCACTATCTTAGAACAAAAACGGTACAACGCGAAAAAAAAACGATCAGATAATTGACTTTGTCAGCGCATTTCAAAACTGCTTGGTGGCGTAGGTATTAGAGTGCTGCGCTGACAATCGGGGAGACACGGTTAACATCCCAGCCGCGACTTATTGCTTTTAATTTTTTTTCCAATTATTTTTTTCAAATATATATCAAATAGCTTGAATTCAATTATTTAAAAGAAAAATTTAAATTCATATGATACCAAATCTTAGAGCAAACAAGTAGAGTCTCTAGTCGGGGTACCGACTACGAGATACCCTGAACCCAGTCCTTACAATCATTCGTACTGCTCTAAACACACACATGCTGCAGTACAAGCAGTGCAAGCGGTTTAAGCAGTTAGCTTGCTTTTCGCTGAGCCCCACACAATGGAAAGTTAAATCTTGAATAACTTCTGTGTTTATTGTCCGATCTTATTGAAATTTTTGGGGCAAGTAATTGTCGATAATATGTGTTACCAAACCAAATTGCAAGGTCGTACCTTCAAAAATGCGTTTTTTAACTTTTGGGGGTTTGGGGGGTGGTATCCAAAAAGTGAAATATTTGTTACATGTGTATGCTATTCGAGATTATACATGCCAAATTTGGGGTCTCTAGCTTTTATAACTTTGAAGTTATGTCCCAAAAACGCTAGTCTAAAATCAAAATTTATCGATAACTTTTGAATGCGATGAGTTATCGATCAAATGAAATAAACTTGATCTGTCCCGGGATTAGGAGAACTTATGTTCCAAATATGAAGTCTCTAGCTCTTGTAGTCTCTGATATCTGTGTGTTCATACAGACAGACAGACGGACAGACAGACGGACATGGCTAGATCGACTCGGCTGTTGATACTGATCAATAATATATATACTTTATATGGTCGGAGATGCTTCCTTATGCCTGTTACATACATTTGCACAAAAACCATAATACCCTTTTTACCCATTTTTATGGGCTCAGGGTATAAAAAATAATGCCACGCGATAAAACGATTTTTTACTACTATTGAAATTTCAGTGGTGCAGATGGCAGAGTGAAAATTGCCTAAATGTTCGCAAAGAGTACAAAAATCTTCGGCACGCCGAAGATAATCCTTTCCCACTTGTTTTTTTTTTAATTTATCGATAGCTCGTCGCCCTAAAAAGTTATCAATTAACGCATTTTGTACGACCTTGTTATTCGGTTTGGTCGCACATTTTATTGCCTAGTTTATTCCCAACAATTTTCAATAAGATCGGACCATAAACACAGAATTTTTTTGCGATTTAACTTTCCATAGTGTGGGGCTCAATGCAGCAGCAAGCTAACTGCTTACACCGCTCGCACTGCTTGTACTGCTTGCAGCATGTGTGTGTTTATATGTATGGTTAGTTTGAATGAATATGAGGACTGGGTTCAGGGTATCTCCTAGTCGGGCAGTCCCGACAAGAGCATTCTTACTTGTTTATTTGTTGATTTAGGGAATAGCGTAGAAAAACATTTGTCGGTATAAGCCTCATGAATTTTAACAACACTCTTTTATAAATGGAAGATATTTGTATAGATCAGTGGGAAACGTCCTTATAGAGAATTCATCCTTGTAATTGAATCTTCAAAGTGAGCACATAACTGTTTGCTTGGTAAAGTACGCTTGCAAACGAGATTCCACAGCAAACATTTTATTTGTATTGTCCAATATGGTGCTGAAAGGCCCCAAAGCAATTGAACCCAATGAAAATTATGGACAAGCAAGTTTTCCCACAGCTTGCCAAAGGCTTAACGATATTTTGTTTTTTCCCATTTTGTCTTTTGAACGTAATGAGCCTTTAAGTCAAACGTAGACCTGACAGCTCCAATGGCTTAAACGTAGCACAGAAGCTGCAACTAACCACAAATAACAATATACCCATACCACACCAAGAAGCACACAGACCCGAGAACACGGCATCAACACACATCAAACCGAGAATATGGGAAGTGGACGGGAACGCATAATCATTATCACTTAAATTGGGGACCCCTTGCAATGGATGGATGCAGGTATGTTCTGTGCTCGGGCCGACCGAGACCAGAGACAAATTATATATCGAAAGCCAAACGATGAGACCGAACTTTTGGACTCGAGAATATGATCAGCATATTCGTATGCATATGAGATACTCGCTGCACCGGCATTTAAACGGTCTACTAGCATGAAATGGGCAGGTCCAGCATCGAAACTACCAATATGACTACCGTAACTTAAGACCATGTGTTAAGCGGCCACAGATGATGATAAGAACGAAGCTGAACCTGAAGCTGTAGCTCAAGTCGATGCCGAAGCCGATGCCGAGCCCAAGTCAAAACCGAAATCGATCCCGAAACGGAATATATGCCAAGAGATGGTGACCACCACCACGATTCACAATCTGAGATTCAGAAACTCGCACGGGCAACTCGTATGTATGTTTACACATACATATGTATCGAGGCGAAGATTTTAACTTAGATGATAAGTGGGCTGATGGCCAAGAACAGACTAGCGCCTCAAGCTTAATAAGCACATTTGCCTCTGGCCACACCATTCTGCCCTGAGTCAAAACCATTATACCCTTTTTACCCATTTTTAATGGATATAAAAATTGGAAAACGTTTATCACTTATCAAAGTAGAGCCACAAAACTAAAAAAAAACGCATATTTTCATCTCACAAAAGTATTTGTTTTTATACCCTGAACCCATTAAAAATGGGTAAAAATGGTATAATGAAGTTGTGCAAAACTATGAAACAGGCTTATGCCTCTCCGACCATATAAAGTGTAATATTCTTGATCAGTATAAACAGCCGAGTCGATTTAGCCATGTCCGTCTGTCTGTCTGTCCGTCTGTCTGTATGGACACGCGGATATCAGAGACTACAAGAGCTAGAGACTTCATATTTGGAATATAAGTTCTCGTAGTGCTGGGACAGTACAAGTTTATTTCAAGTTATCGATAAATTTCGAATTCAGACCAGGGCTTTTTGGCCATAACTTGAAAGTTGTATGAGCTAGAGGTACCAAATTTGGTATGTATAGTCTCGAATAGCATACACATCTAACAAATATTTCAGTTTTTGGATACCGTACCCCCATCTCCCCAAAAGTAAAAAACACTAATTTTTCACCTTGTAATTTGAAAATTTCACAAAGATCGGGCAGTAAATACTGAAGTTATTTAAGATTTACCTTTCCATAGTGTGGGGACTTGCGAAGAAGTCAGCCTGCTTAGAATTGCTTGCATTGCCGTATGTGTGTGTTTGTATGGATGTGCATTGATTAGTAAGTATGAATGGATGTAAGGACAGGGTTCAGGGTATCTCCTAGTCGGGCCCTTCCGACCATAGCACTCTTACTTACTCTCCAGGCTTACGCTATACCATGTGACGACCATCAGAGTCAAAAATGTTGTATTTGCTCTAGTCGATGAATATGACAGTCTCCCAGAATGAAAATTTTAGCTTTTTGTTGCAATTCGCAAAAGATATTCTGTTTGTAAAATTGCCAGTGGAAATTATAGATTTTTTCTGGAAACTCGACCATGTACATATGTATATCGTTTGTAGGGGGCACCCTGCGAACAGTTTACCTAGAACACCGAATCTTGTATGAGAGAGGAAGGCTGGAAAAATAAGAAATGCAGCAACAAGGTTGTTAGTATAAAGAGAGCAACTATGGCAGACTTATTGTGCACGGACACCAGGTCTCACACAAGCAGGAATTATTCATAGGCTATACTCTCAGACGAGGCAAGCAATCACCAGGAGGAAGAATACACAATAGGTTACTCACCGGTCTCTTGATAGAGCATTGTCATACCCAGTGGCGAAACCTGCTGATTTTGCAATATTGGAGAGGAATCTTCAATGAAAAATTTAAGGTAGTATCTTAGGGATACTAATGATCCATTCGGAAGACTATGTTACCCTCAACCCGGCAATAATTCTTGCATTAGCGCAAGAAATAGGGTTGACCACAATAGATCTGTTTTGCAATAATAATAATTTGCACTTGTCATCAACACAGCTGATGACCAATGTGGCGATAGGGTAGGGTAAAAGTTAAAATACTAAACAAATAATATATTAACACTAAAACAAGTAAGAATGTTGCAGTGAGACGTAACCGACAACGTAATACTCAGCATTGCAGCATTGTAGGAACAGCTTAAAACAGGTGGAAGATAACCTTCTGACGGGGGTATGGGCGAGGGCGTTAGGGGGCATGGGCGTGGATTGACCTTTGACAAAGCTTTACAGTAATCTACCTTCCGAGTTCGATAATTCTAGCTTTAAAATGGTGGGAGATATGGATTTTCGCGATTTTTAGGGCGGGAGGCGCGTGACAGTTTATTTCCTTAAGAAATCTTTGGGGAATGTTACAAGTAATATTAAAAAGTAATAAAAAACTGCTCCAAATATATAGGCTTTGGTGATTCGTTTGGGTGTGGTGGCTTGCAACTTTTGGGGGAGGTCACCAGCAATCTAAATTCCAAGTTTAGTGACTCAAGCCATAAAACTTTGGGAAATATACACGTTTTATTGATTTGAGATTTGAGCTGTATCGACATGCTATCGATTTGCCAGCCATTTAAATCTAAATAACAATTAGGTAGAGGGTATCACATAAGCATTCATTCATCTAAGCCACGCTAAGGTGGTGTTCAAGTATACATTGACATTTATGCTGAATGAATGTGCTGCCGACCGCTGTGGCAGCACTGCGACCTTGGGTGAAGAGCCGACAAAATTCAAACTAATTAGCATTCAATTTAAAATGCGCTTATTTGGATTTGGGTCTCGCTCACTTGCTCGACTGAGCGGCATGCGGCATGGGACGCGAGTCAAATGCAATAGTTGCACTATTTGACGATGCCGGTAGTGGCGGTGACGGAGTTGGCGTTTGGCCACGTTGGTAGGTACATAGGTAGGCCGTACACGATCGGCCAATTTAAGAGGCATGCTACTTTTGAAACGATGTAGCACTCAGGCAATCCCAAGCCTAATTCGTACTCCGACTGTAGAACCTAACTGCACCTCCAGCTCGAATTATTTGTATTTGGCAGATACTGAACCCGATCCGGCGTCTGCATCCCCGCCCCGTGTCTGCTGCGTAGCCAAGCTATGAACATAAAACAATTACGCCTACACTTGCCTGCCGCCATGGATGAAGCTCCGGCTGCAGCTGGAACTGCAACGATACACTCAAAAAATAAATACGACCTAAAACTTCAAATATCAAAATCGCTTTTATTTTTGTGAAATAAATTTTGAAATGTACTAAATGCATTTCAGCCTAAAAACGCTTGATAAGTCCAAAAACATCTTATTTATTTTACTTTGCAGAATGTCTGTTAAAACAAGTAAGAGAGCTCTAGTCGGGAGTGCCCGACTAGGAGATACCCTGAACCCAGTCCTTACATTCATAGTAATCTATCAGTGCGTATACATACATGTACATGTACATGTAATGGAAAGTAAAATCTTAAATAACTTCTGTGTTTATTGTCCGATCTTTCAGAATTTTTAGGACATAACATTGGCTATAAAATGTGTGGCCAAACCGATTTACAAGGTCATAACTTCAACAAGTAAGAGTGCTCTAGTCGGGAGTGCCCGACTACGAAATACCCTGAACCCAGTCCTTACAATCATTCATACTAATCTAAACACACACATGCTGCAGTACAAGCAGGACAAGCAGTGCAAGTGGCTTAAGCAGTTAGCTTTCTTTTTTACTGAGCCCCACACAATGGAAAGTTAAATCTTAAATAACTTCTGTGTTTATTGTCCGATCTTATTGAAATTTGTGGGGCATACAATTCATTGTCAATAATATGTGTGACCAAAACAAATTGCAAGGCTGTACCTTCAAAAATGCGTTTTTTGAACTTTTGGGGGGATTGGGGGTGTTATCTAAAATGTGAAATATTTGTTACATGTGTATGCTATTCGAGATTATACATGCCAAATTTTGGCCTCTAGCTCTTATAACTTTAAAATTATGTCCCAAAAACGCTAGTCTGAATTCGAAATTTATCGATAACTTTTGAACAATACAAGTTATCGATAAAATGAAATAAACTTGTACTGACCCAGGACTACGAGAACTTATATTCCATATATGAAGTCTCTAGCTTTTATAGTCTACGATGTCTGTGTGTTCATACAGACGGACAGACAGAGAGACGGACAGTTGGACAGACAGACGGACATGGCTAAATCGACTCGGCTGTTGATACTGATCAAGAATATATAAACTTTATATGGTCGGAGATACTTCCTTATGCCTGTTACATACTTTTGTAGAAAACCATTACACCCTTTTTACCATTTTTTATGGGTTTAGGGTATAAAAATACAGATAGATATACTATATTTAATTTCGTGCATTTTAGGAATTTGCACTATAAAACAAGTAAGAGTGCTCTAGTCGGGAGTGCCCGACTACGAGATACCCTGAACCCAGTCCTTACAATCATTCGTACTGCTCTAAACACACACATGCTGCAGTACAAGCAGTGCAAGCGGTTTAAGCAGTTAGCTTGCTTTTCGCTGAGCCCCACACAATGGAAAGTTAAATCTTAAATAACTTCTGTGTTTATTGTCCGATCTTATTGAAATTTTTGGGGCAAGCAATTGTCGATAATATGTGTTACCAAACCAAATTGCAAGGTCGTACCTTCAAAAATGCGTTTTTTAACTTTTTTAACTTTTGGGGGGTTTGGGGGTGGTATCAAAAAGTGAAATATTTGTTACATGTGTATGCTATTCGAGATTATACATGCCAAATTTGGGGTCTCTAGCTTTTATAACTTTGAAGTTATGTCCCAAAAACGCTAGTCTAAAATCAAAATTTATCGATAACTTTTGAATGCGATGAGTTATCGATCAAATGAAATAAACTTGATCTGTCCCGGGATTAGGAGAACTTATGTTCCAAATATGAAGTCTCTAGCTCTTGTAGTCTCTGATATCTGTGTGTTCATACAGACAGACAGACGGACAGACGGACAGACAGACGGACATGGCTAGATCGACTCGGCTGGTGATACTGATCAATAATATATATACTTTATATGGTCGGAGATGCTTCCTTATGCCTGTTACATACATTTGCACAAAACCATAATACCCTTTTTACCCATTTTTAATGGGTTCAGGGTATAAAAAACCGTGAATCGTCGATTTTTGAAACTCTTGAGTATATCGTTTTCTGAGTGTATCTGCAACTGGAATGGTTGAGCATGGTCTGGCAATGATTTGGTTTGAGTCTACATAGATGTAGTGTGTGGTGATCTGTAGATGGCGTGCACGACCTTCCATGGGCGTCAGCGGCTCATTCGATCCATAAACATTAAGCACAAGCTTCCTGCTTGCAGATCGCATCAAGCGCCCAGCTGCTAGCTCTCCCTCGCAATCACCCTTCCACTGTCTCTGTCTCAATAGAGTTGGGCGAACGGATTCCAGTCGGAAGCTGTAAAAGGCGACTCGGCCTCCTTCTGTGGCAGGCTATGAAACACAATATTCATTAACTTGCAGTGCATTAATGTTCAAGTTGCAACTGCTTTATGCAGCTCCCGATGCTACATTCGGCTTGGGCAGGGAGTGGAGCCTCAACAGAAACTCGAAAGTGGTGCACTGGTGTGGTGGTGCAGAGTCTACGTATTGAATGGTGCCTGCTTGCCTGTGGTATGTGCTCTGGGTTTTTCGTTCGTCTTGTAAATTAATTATACTCTTTTCGAAGAAAATATTATTTTCACTTTGTGCTGAAGCTTGTAATGCATAGATGGAAGCTTCGGAGATCCCCAAAAGTTACTGCCAGTATGTTTAGAATGACAAAATAAATTGATCTAGCCATGTCCGTCTGTCTGTCTGTATCGCGATGCAACTTTGCACATACGCTTATTATTCCAGGGGACAGCACATTGGTCGGAGCCGGCCGGATCGGACCACTATATCTTATAGCTGCCATACAACTCGAAGTCGGTTTTGGCCATGTTTTTTAATCCATCGCAATGAAACTTTGCACTGATACTTATTATTCAAGGAGACAGCACATTGGTCGGAGCCGGCCGGAGCGGACCACTATATCTTATAGCTGCCATACAACTTGAAGTCGGTTTTGGTCATAAATCCCATGTTCTCAAAGCAATTGCTTTCAATTTCCTTGTACACTTGAACATGCTTATAACTCATCAATGGGTAAAATTGAGTCATAAACAGCGAGGATATGCGTCAATAAATATTTTGAAAAAACAGGTGCATATGAGCAAACAAACTCAAGCGCAAGTAAGTTTTTAACAGTCTGCTCTTCAAGCGATTTGTCAGCGATCATCAAAACGGCAAGAGGTAAAGTGACGCGCTGACAAGCGCAAGTGCGCAGGTTCGTATATCAGCGTCGACTGATAATTTATTTTAATTTTTTTCTTATTCTTCCTTTCAAATACAAAATAACTGTAATCAAATTAATATGCTTTCAATGTCTAAGAACAAAAACAATGCCACGCGAAAAAACAAACGCTCAGTATAATCGAGTTTGTCAGCGATTTTCAAAACTGCTTGGTGTAAGTAGTAGAGTGCTGCGCTGACAAACGTGAGTTGCGGGTTGCAGGAAAACACAACAAGAAAGTTTTTAAGCTCTTTAACCGATTTTGTCATCGACCATCAAAACGGTTTGTGGGGATTTGTGACAAACGCAAGGTCCTGGGTTCCAGTCATTTAAATTTTTTTCTTTTTCTTCTTCTCAAGTATAAATTAACTGTAATCAAATTCATTTGCTACCAATGTCTTAGAACAAAAACAAAACAAGTACTTTTTAAAAGTCTGCTCTTCAAGCGATCATCAAAACGGCTTGTGGCGAAAGGGGTAAAGTGATGCGTTGACAAACACAAGGTCCTGCGTTCGAGTACCAGCGGCGTCTAATAATTTATTTTCACTTTTTTATATCCTGAGCCCATTAAAAATGGGTAAAAAGGGTATTATGGTTTTGTGCAAAAGTATGTAAAAGGCATACGGAAGCATCTTCGACCATATAAATATATATAAATTCTTGATCAGCATCAACAGCCGAGTCGATCTAGCCATGTCCGTCTGTCCGTCCGTCTGTATGAATACGCAGATATCAGAGACTACAACAGCTAGAGACTTCATATTTGGAATATAAGTTCTCGTAGTGCCGAAACAGATCCAGTTTATGTCATTGCATCGATAACACGTTTAAAAGTTATCGACAAATTTCGATTTCAAGTTATAAGAGCTAGAGGCCCCAAATTTGGCATGTATAACCTCGAATAGCATATCCATATAAAAAATATTTCACTTTTTGGATACCATCCCCCTATCCCCCCAAAAGTTGAAAAAACGTATTTTTGAAGATATGACCTTGCAATTTGGTTCGGACACACATTTTATTGCCAATTGTATGCCTAAAAATTTCAATAAGATCGGATTATAAACACAGAAGCTGTTTAAGATTTTACTTTCAGTAGAAAGCAAACTAACTAAACCGCTTGCACTGCTTGCAGCATGTGTGTGCTTGTATGTATGTACATTGATAGGTTAGTATGAATGGAAGGACTGGGTTTAAGGTATCTCCTAGTCGGGCACTCCCGACTAGAGCACTTTTACTTGTTCATATTCTTCTTTTCAAATATAAAAGAACTGTAATCAAATTCATTTGCTACCAATGTCTTAGAACAAAAACTATACAACGCAACAAAAAAACTGCTTGGTGGCGTATGTATTAGAGTGCTGCACTGACAAACGGGAGAGCACGGTTCAAATCCTAGCCGCGACATATTGATTTTTATTTTTTTCTAATTATTTTTTTCAAATTTATATCAAATAGCTTGGATTCAATATTTCGAAAGAAAAATGTAAATTCATATGATACCAATTCTTAGAGCAAAAAAATAAATGCCAAGCGATAAATCGATTTTTTACTACTTTTGAAATTTCAGTGGTGCAGTTGGCAGAGTGAAAATTGCCTAAAAGTTCGAAAAGAGTATAGAATCTTCGGCACGCCGAAGATAATCCTTTCCCACTTGTATTTTTATGGTTTTGCACGGATCTGTTTGGCAGTAATATTGCGGCTATTAAACTCCGCAATCACTAACTTGAAGCAATCCGTTGGTTAGCTGAGAAGGTTTGTTATTTCATTTTGGCTTACGACTCTTCACTTGTGTGCGCGTTGTGTTGTTGTGTTAGTTCATGTTGTTGCTGCTGTTAGTGCTGTTGTCAATATGCCGTTACGCAAGGTTATTTGGCAACTGATGTAAGGACCTCACCAAACGGATAATAAACTAGTAAGAGTGCTCTAGTCGGGAGTGCCCGACTACGAGATACCCTGAACCCAGTCCTTACAATCATTCATACTGCTCTAAACACACACATGCTGCAGTACAAGCAGTACAAGCAGTGCAAGCGGTTTAAGCAGTTAGCATGCTTTTCGCTGAGCCCCACACAATGGAAAGTTAAATCTTAAATAACTTCTGTGTTTATTGTCCGATCTTATTGAAATTTTTGGGGCAAGCAATTGTCGATAATATGTGTGACCAAACCAAATTGCAAGGTCGTACCTTCAAAAATGCGTTTTTCTAACTTTTGGGGGGTTTGGGGGGTGGTATCCAAAAAGTGAAATATTTGTTACATGTGTATGCTATTCGAGATTATACATGCCAAATTTGGGGTCTCTAGCTTTTATAACTTTGAAGTTATGTCCCAAAAACGCTAGTCCAAAATCAAAATTGATCGATAACTTTTGAATGCGACGAGTTATCGATCAAATGAAATACACTTGATCTGTCCCGGGATTAGGAGAACTTATGTTCCAAATATGAAGTCTCTAGCTCTTGTAGTCTCTGATATCTGTGTGTTCATACAGACGGACAGACGGACAGACAGACGGACATGGCTAGATCGACTCGGCTGTTGATACTGATCAATAATATATATACTTTATATGGTCGGAGATGCTTCCTTATGCCTGTTACATACTTTTGCACAAAACCATAATACCCTTTTTACCCATTTTTAATGGGTTCAGGGTATAAAAATATAACATAGTATATTCATAGATAAGAACAGGAGTATCAAGTGTTATCGCAAAAGCTTCTTCTCGCTTTTCTTGAATAAATGCTGTGTTATCGCCGATTTTTCGCATTGTAGGGCACAATATCTATAGCTATGTATTATTTTATCTGATACACACTTACATTATTTTTAAATCTCGCACAACTATTTTGGAATTACGATTATGAACACATCAGGATGTTTTGTAGATTACTCACACATGCTTTGACTTTACATTGACGTGTAAATTCAAAAGCGAAAATCACTCCCAAGATTAGAGCTGAAGCTGCTGTTAGTTGGCGGTTGGGGCTGTTGCCGTTGCTGGGACGTGTTATTAAGCACCTTGATTGGTGGTTTTGTGTCTTTATCTGCATCTGGATAAGCATGCACGCACACACACAGACATTCATCTTTTTTTTCTTCACCCACGTATAGTTTTACCCTCATATTTATCTGTTATTGTATCAATGTATATCTAGAAACTCTAATAATATACACCCACACACATACACACACACTTCAATCAGTGCTTACGGGAAGGCGTATTCCCGTAAAGGTGGAAGACCCAGAAGCTTGTCCTCATCCCAAAGACGGGCAACCCGACTGAGATGGCATAGTCATACAGGCCAATATGCCTTATCGAGTCGGCAGGAAAAATTCTGGAGAATCTGGTGAGCACGCGTCTGGAACGAGCGATTAGGGCAGCTGGTGACCTCTCGCCGCACCAGTATGGCTTTCGCAAAGCCAGATCCACTATCGATGCCATCGACAAAGTGGTAGGCATAGCCTCAGGCACCAGATGGAAAGGCGGACAAAAGGAGTACTGGCTGATAATCACGCTGGACATAAAGAACGCGTTCAACATGTCAGAATGGGGTAGCATTCTCCGACCACTGGCGGCTTTTGAGGTACCACCATACCTCCTACGCATCATTGCCAGCTACTTCAAGAACAGGGTGCTGAAGTTCGACACTAGCGAGGCGACAAGTGAGTACCATTTTACAGGAGGCGTGCCACAGGGCTCGGTACTGGGTCCACAACTGTGCGACGCAATGTATGATGGGATCCTGCGACTAAGCCTGAGGTGAGAGACAATGCCGCCATTAGCACCATCCAGCAGTGGCTCGCGTCGGTGGGCCACGAACTGGCGCCCCACAAGACAGAAGCCGTTTTGGTCAGCAGCAGGAAAAAGGTGGCAACGGCCAACATCACAGTCGGGAACGCTACAGTGACGTCAAAAAGGGCGATTAAGTACCTAGGTGTTATACTGGATACCAGACTGAGTTTCCGCGAGCACCTAGCCTACATTAATTCCAGGGTAGCTGCTACCAACACGGCGCTCTCGCGCATTATGCTGAGCAGTCGGGGCCCGAGGCAGGTTAGACGATTCCTGCTGACTAGCGTGATTGGGTCAGTCATGCTGTACGCAGCTCCAATCTGGGACAAAGCTCTTCATACAAGAAGCTACTCCCGGGCTCTGGTCTCTACCAATCGCCTAGGAGCAATCCGGATCGTCAGCGCCTTTAGAACCGTATCGGAAGCAGCGCATGTATTGGCAGGCGTGGTGCCACTAGAGGAGCTGGTAGCAACACGGGTTCAAATATATCGGGAGACGCATGGCAGAGGCCTGACCCAGCAGGAGAAGATGGCTATTCGCGAGGCAGCCAAGCAGCAGTGCATCCGGAGGTGGCAGCAGCGGTGGGATGAGTCCACCAAAGGCCGCTGGACCCATAGGCTCATCCCGAAACTGGAGGCTTGGATCCAGCGAAAACACGGCCAGGTCAACTTCCACCTGACTCAACTTCTAAGCGGCCAACGCTGTTTTCGCAGCTGTCTGCACCGGTTCGGCCACGAGACGACAGTGGAGTGTTCGCACTGCAGGCACGGCATCCAAGAAAAAGCAGAGCACGCTATCTTGGAGGCGCTACTGGATGGCGCTATCTCAGTGAACAGCCTGGTCCCACGGATGCTCCAGTCCAGCGGGAGTTGGGAACTGGTCAGCGAGTTCGCATCGGCAATCACGACCGAACTGCATTTTGCTGAACGCGAAAGGAGGGGAGGAGTAGGCGAACAAGTAGTTTTGTGCTGCAAGCTTAACAGCCCCTACAAAACTACTAAAACACAACCAAATTTCCTCATACTAAGCGTTAAGTCCACAAACATATATTAAGTAATAAACTGAATTAAAACAAGTGGGAAAAGAATATCTTCGGCGTGCCGAAGATTTTATACTCTTTTCGAACCCTTAGGCAATTTTCACTCTGCCAACTGCACCACTGAAATTTCAATAATAGTAAAAAATCGTTTTATGGCGTGTCATTTATTTTTTATACCCTGAACCCATTAAAAATGGGTAAAAAGGGTATAATGAAGTTGTGCAAAAGTATGTAACAGGCATAAGGAAGCATCTCCGACCATATAAAGTATATATATTATTGATCAGTATCAATAGCCGAGTCGATTTAGCCATGTCCGTCTGTCTGTCCGTCTGTCCGTCTGTCCGTCTGTCCGTCTGACCGTCTGTCCGTCTGTCCGTCTGTCCGTCTGTCCGTCTGTCTGTCTGTATGAACACACAGATATCAGAGACTACAAGAGCTAGAGACTTCATATTTGGAACATAAGTTCTCCTAATCCCGGGACAGATCAAGTTTATTAAAATTTATCGATAGCTCGTCCCGTTCAAAAGTTATCGATAAATTTCGATTTCAGACCAGCGTTTTTTGGATATAACTTACAAGTTATAAGAGCTAGAGGCCCCTAATTTGACATGTATAATCTCGAATAGCATACACATGAACAAATTTTTCACTTTTTGGATACCACCCCCAAACCCCCCAAAAGTTAAAAAAACGCATTTTTGAAGGTACGACCTTGCAATTTGGTTTGGTCACACATATTATTGACAATTGTTTGCCCCAAAAATTTCAATAAGATCGGACGATAAGCACAGAAGTTATTTAAGATTTAACTTTCCATTATGTGGGGCTCAGCGAAAAGCAAGCTAACTGCTTAGACCGCTTGCACTGCTTGTACTGCTTGTACTGCTTGTACTGCAGCATGTGTGTGTTTAGATTAATATGAATGATTGTAAGGACTGGGTTCAGGGTATCTCGTAGTCGGGCACTCCCGACTAGAGCACTCTTACTTGTTATAGCCTGAACCCATTAAAAATGGGTAAAAAGGGTATTATGGTTTTGTGCAAATGTATGTAACAGGCATAAGGAAGCATCTCCGACCATATAAAGTATATATATTATTGATCAGTATCAACAGCCGAGTCGATCTAGCCATGTCCGTCTGTCTGTCCGTCTGTCCGTCCGTCCGTCTGTCTGTCTGTATGAACACACAGATATCAGAGACTACAAGAGCTAGAAACTTCATATTTGGAACATAAGTTCTCCTAATCCCGGGACAGATCAAGTTTATTTCATTTGATCGATAACTCATCGCATTCAAAAGTTATCGATAAATTTTGATTTTAGCTAGCGTTTTTGGGACATAACTTCAAAGTTATAAAAGCTAGAGACCCCAAATTTGGCATGTATAATCAAAAGTTAAAAAAACGCATTTTTGAAGGTACGACCTTGCAATTTGGTTTGATAACACATAGTCGGGAGTTCCCGACTAGGAGATACCCTGAACCCAGTCCTTACATTCATTCATACTAACCAGTCAGAGTACATACAAACATACACATGCCATAAGCAGTGCGAGCAGTCTCAGCAGTTAGATAGTCTTTACTGAGCTCCACACAATGGAAAGTTCAATCCTTAAAAGCTTCTGTGCTTATTACCCGATCTTATTGAAAGTTTTTGGGCACATACTGGGCAATAAAATGTGTGACCAAACCAAATTGCAAGGTCATAACTTGAAAGATGCGTTTGTTGAAGTTTTGGGGGATTGGGGGCTGGTATCCAAAAAGTGAAATATTTGTTACATGTGTATGATATTGAAGAATATACTTGTTAAATTTGGGGCCTCTAGCTCTTATTAATTCAAAGTTCTCGTAGTCCCGGGACAGATCTAGTTTATTTCATTTGATCGATAACTCTCCTGTTCAAAAGTAATCGATAAATTTCGATTTCAGAAAAGCGTTTTTGGGCCATAACTTAAGAGTCATAAGAGCTAGAGGCCCCAAATTGGCACATGTAACAAAAAAATATGTCACTTTTTGGATACAACCCTCCAGTCTTCCCAAAAGTTAAGAAACGCATTTTTGAAGATACGACCAATTTGCAATTTGGTTTGGTAACACATTTTATTGCTAATTGTATGCCCAACAAATTTCAATAAGATCGGACAGTAAACACAGAAGTTGTTTAAGACTCAACTTTCTGTAGTGTGGGGCTCAGTGCAGAATCAAGCTAATTGCTTGCACTGCTTGTACTGCTTGCAGCATGTGTGTGTTAGTATGTATGTACACTGACAGGTTAGTATGAACAAATTTAAGGACTGGGTTCAGGGTATCTCCTAGTCGGGCACTCCCGAATAGAGCACTCTGACTTGTTATTCTTGACTGTGTTAGTTTATTTCCTTGTCGGTCCCCCAACTTGGGGGACGCCATAGATACATGGCGACCCCTAAGAAGAAGTTTAATCAAACAATTCTGAAGAACAACCAAGTGGCTGAAGAGGCTCGCGCTGTCACCAGACGGGCCCTTAGCTTGCGTGCTTCGACCCGTCAGCAAGCATTGAACGTACGGCGCAATTGACAAGCTGCTATCGCCTTTTGGCCAGATGATGTCGATAACGACATCTACTTTAGAGATGATATGGTCCTTACTGACGGAGAGTGCCTATGTTTCAACGTCGTTGCATCGCGATGTCTAATTATGGTCTGAACATCATTATTTGGAACGACAATGGCAACATTGGTCTTGCCCTGGAGGTCAAACATCTTCTACAGCAAAGCGATATTGATATTCTCTTTGTTTCAGAAACAACAGTCGCTCCTCCTTCCGCATCCATGGTTATTATGTTAACTGTGCCAATCACCCGGGTGACCGTCTCCGTGGTGGTGCTGCAGTCTCCGTGCCATCGTTTGACGATTGCTGAGCCGCACCGACAAGCTATTTCTATATCCGAGGTCACCGGCATTGGAAGAGTTTCTTTTGCTGCTGTGTATTGCCCCCCTGGACATCGTCAATGCTGGCCTTCTGGTGAGTATCATCGCCTATTTGGCGCTATGGGCAACCATTTCTTTATTGGCGGCGATTGGAATGCGCAACATCTATTTTGGGGTTGCAGGCGCTCGTGTATTAGAGGAGATACTCTGATGTCACTGGTATCAGGGTCCAATCTTCAGGTCTTAGCCACCGGTGCACCCACACATTTTCCGGGAAATACCGGCAATCTCCTAACGGCCAGTGACTTTGCGGTTTACAAAGGCATCTCCGGCATTCACCTCGCCATTTCAAAGTGTAAGGGTCTATCATCTGATCGCATCCTGTTGCTGGTTTACTTTTGTGTGTCAACCTATGTGGTTACTGCCAAAGCTAGGCTTCTCCCCCAAGGCTCGAACATACAGGACTTTGGTACTAGGCTCTCGAAATTGAAATTGACGCTTTTGCTCAGGATCTGGTTGACAATATTCACCTTGCTGTCGGTCGCAAAATGGCCGGCTACTTTAGCAAATTATAAGGAATATCTATACCCGTGCTAACAACAGCGTCATCTCGCCACTGATATGGGTTTTTAAAGTTTCAAATCATACCGGCCTGGAAATAGGGTAAACACCCTATGTAGCTTTGCAAAATAAACATCACTAAAACAACAAGTAAGAGTGCTCTAGTCGGGAGTGCCCGGCTACGAGATACCCTGAACCCAGTCCTTACAATCATTCGTACTACTCTAAACACACACATGCTGCTGTACAAGCAGTGCAAGCGGTTTAAGCAATTAGCTTGCTTTTCACCGAGCCCCACACAATGGAAAGTTAAGGCTTAAATAACTTCTGTATTTATTGTCCGATCTTATTGAAATTTTTGGGGCTTACAATTGGCAATAAAATGTGTGACAAAACAAATTGCAAGGTCGTACCTTCAAAAATGCGTTTTTTGAACTTTTGGGGGATTAGGGGGTGGTATCCAAAAAGTGAAATATTTGTTACATGTGTATGCTATTCGAGATAATACAAATTTGGGGCCTCTACCTCATATAACTTCGAAGTTATGTCACAAAAACGCTAGTCTGAAATCTAAATTTATCGATAACTTTCAAACGGCACGAGTTATCGATAAAATGAAACAAACTCTTACTGTCCCGGGATTAGGAGAACTTATATTCCAAATATGAAGTCTCTAGCTCTTGTAGTCTCTGATATCTGCGTGTTCATACAGACGGACGGACGGACGGCCATGGCTAGATCGACTCGGCTGTTGATACTGATCAATAGCCTGTTCCTTATGCCAGTTACATACTTTTGCACAACTTCATTATACCCTTCTTACCCATTTTTAATGGGTTCAGGGTATAACAAGTAAGAGTGCTCTAGTCGGGAGTGCCCGACTAGGAGATACCCTGAACCAAGTCCTTACAACCATTCATACTAATCTAAACACACACATGCTGCAGCTCAAGCAGTACAAGCAGTTAGCTTGCTTTTCACTGAGCCCCACACAATGGAAAGTTAAAGCTTAAATAACTTCTGTATTTATTGTCCGATCTTATTGAAACTTTTGGGGCATACAATTGGCAATAAAATGTGTGACAAAACAAATTGCAAGGTCGTACCTTCAAAAATGAGTTTTTTGAACTTTTGGGGGATGGGGGGTGGTATCCAAAAAGTGAAATATTTGTTACATGTGTATGCTATTCGAGATAATACAAATTTGGGGCCTCTACCTCATATAACTTCGAAGTTATGTCACAAAAACGCTAGTCTGAAATCTAAATTTATCGATAACTTTCAAACGGCACGATGGACGGACGGACGGACATGGCTAGATCGACTCGGCTGTTGATACTGATCAATATGTCTGTTCCTTATGCCTGTTACATACTTTTGCACAACTTCATTATACCCTTCTGACCCATTTTTAATGGGTTCAGGGTATAACAAGTAAGAGTGCTCTAGTCGGGAGTGCCCGACTAGGAGATACCCTGAACCAAGTCCTTACAACCATTCATACTAATCTAAACACACACATGCTGCAGCTCAAGCAGTACAAGCAGTTAGCTTGCTTTTCACTGAGCCCCACACAATGGAAAGTTAAATCTTAAACAACTTCTGTGTTTTTTTTTTGTCCAATCCTTTTAAAATTTGTTGGGCATATAATTGACAATAAAATGTCCGACCAAACCAGATTGCAAGGTCGTACCGTCAAAAATGCGTTTTTTCAAAGTTGGGTTGAATTGGGGGGTGGTATCCAAAAATTTAAATTTTGTTTACATGTGTGTGCTATTTGAGATTATACATGCCAAACTTGGGGCCTCTAGCTCCAATAACTTGTAAGTAATAGCCCAAAAACGCTGGTCTTAAATCTAAATTTATCGATAACTTTTAAACGGGACGAGCTATCGATAAAATGAAACAAACTTGTACTGTCCCGGGACTACGAGATCTTATATTCCAAATATGTCTCTATAAGTCTCTAGCTCGTATAGTCCCTGATATCTGCGTGTTCATACAGACAGACAGACGGACAGAGAGACAGACGGACATGGGTAGATCGACACGGCTGTTGATACTGATCAAGAATAAATATACTTTATATGGTCGGAGATCCTTATGCCTGTTACATACTTTTGCACAAAACCATACTACCCTTTTTACCCATTTTTAATGGGTTCAGGGTATAAAAATAAATGTTAAGCGACAAAACTATTTTTTACAGCATATGAAATTTTGGTGGTGCAGTTGCCCGAGTGAAAATTGCATATAGGTTCGAAAAGAGTATATAAGCTTCGGTTCGCCGTGTGTTTCTTTATTTATTACGCAATAGCGAAACAATCCAAAAATTTAAGCAGCCACTTAAGAAATCAGCAACAATACCTTGCATGGGGATAGACTTAAACTTAACATTGCCATCTCCTTTTTATACCCTGAACCCATTAAAAATGGGTTAAAAGGGTATAATAAAGTTGTGCAAAAGTATGTAGCAGGCATAAGGAAGCATCTCCGACCATATAAAGTATATATATTCTTGATCAGTATCAGCAGCCGAGTCGATCTAGTTATACCCTGAGCCCATTCAAAATGAGTAAAATGGGTATAATGAAGTTGTGCAAAAGTATGCAATATGTATAAGAAAAGCATCTCCGCTTATATAAAGTATATATATTCTTGAGCAGTATGAACAGCCGAGTCGATTTAGCCATGTCCGGCTGTCCGTCCGTCTGCCTGTCTGTTCGTCCGTAAGTCTGTCTGTATAAACACATATGTTCTCGTAGTGCCGGGACAGTACACGTCTGTTTCATTTTATCGATAACTCCACCCATTCAAAAGTTAACTATAAATTGTAGCTCAGTCGTTTTGCGCCTCAACTGGAAAGGCACCAAAACTGGTAGATATAATCTTGAATAGCATACGCATGTTACAAATAATTCACTCTTTGGATACCACCTCCCAGTCCAACCAAAATAAAAAAAACGCATTTTTGAAGGTATTTCCTTGTAATTCGGTTTGCTCACACATTTTATTGCCAATTTTATACCTAACAGTGCCCGACTAGGAGATACCCTGAACTCAGTCCTTACATTCATACTAATCTATCAGTGTGTATAAATACATGTAATGGAAAGTAAAATCTTAAGTAACTTCTGTGTTTATTATCCGATGTTTCTGAAATTTGTAGGACATAACATTAGCTATAACTAGGGACCTTTCGTTTGCTAGGGCGTCACTTAAGCCCCTACGCCACAAGCCGTTTCAATGATCGATGACAAAATCCCTTACTTGCGCTTGACTTTGTTTGCTCATATGCACCTGTTTTTCAAAATATTTAATGACGCATATCTTCGCTATTTACGACTGAATCGCTTTTCAATTTTACCTATTGATGAGTTATAAGGATGTTCAAGATACACCAATGTGCAGTTTCTTTGAATGATAAGTATCTGTACACAGTTTTATCGCGATAGCTTTGAAAACATGGGATTTATGACCAAAACCGACTTCGAGTTGTATGGCAGCTATAGGATATAGTGGTCCGATCCGGCCGGCTCCGACCAATGTGCTGTCTCCTTGAATAAAAAGTGTCTGTGCAAAGTTTCATCGCGATAGCTCAAAAACTGAGGGACTAGTTTGCATACATACAGACAGACAGACAGACAGACACACGGACATGGCTAGATCCATTTGTTTTTTTTTTTAAGCATACTGGCAGTAACTTTTGGGGGTCTCCAACGATGCCTACTATGCGTTACAAACTTCAGCACAAACTTAATATACTATTTTTTTCGAAAAGAGTATAAATCTAAATGTGAAAATAAATCATCATCAGAGACGCATGTCAAAACTTATCTCTTGACTGCGAGCGCTGAGGCAGAGACGAAGACTGCTGCCGGGATTCAAATTGAGATTTGAAACTGAGAGAAAGGGAGATTGATTCTGTCAGCCTATGTATTTTTATATTCTGATACCGAAGGTAATCAAAGTATATTGGTTTTGTCGGTTTTCTGTTAGGCTGACCGTCTGTCCGTCTGTCTGTCTGGATGAACGCACGTATTTCCGAAACGATATTAGATAGACTCTTGAAATCTTTTGTGTTATGAATATAGCTATCTGCTTCAGATCAAGTTTGTTCCAAATATATGCCACGCCCACTGGGAGGCTGGCAAATCGATAACATGTCGATACACCTCAAATCACAAATCGATTAAACGTGAATATCTCCCACAATTTTGAAGCTAGAGTAATCAAATTTGGTAGGTATATTTCTGGTGACCTCCCTAGAGCTAAGGTCACAATATTTGGAATATATATTACTGGTGACGTCCTCTACAGATCACAGAATAAAATATTTCAACCACGCCCACTCCTGCCCCCGTAATCGCGAAAATCGATATACATGAATGCACAATTCGATAATACGTGCATATTTCTCGCAATTTTGAAGCTAGAGTCCCCAAATTGGAATTTTAGACTTGGGCTGACCTGCCCAAAATATTGCGTCCAGGATTTTCCGACCACGCCCACGTGAACGTCCCCCAGCCACACCGCCCCTACGAAACACGGAAGCCTATATCTCGCGCACCAAGCTTTGAAGGTAGACTTCTGGCCAAGTCCTCTAAAGATCGGCCAAACAATCTTGGGGCCACGCCCCCTCCCGCCCCCAAAAATCGCGAAAATATATATCTTCCATAGTTTTAGAGCTAAAATCACCAAAATTTGGAAAATAGACTTCTGGTCACCCTCTCTTAAGATCGACCACGCCCCCTCCCGACCCCAAAAACTTGGAAGTCCGATTTCTGGTCACTCATACACCAGCTAAAATGTTCTGTTCCTTTCAGCTGTTCTTAAAATGGTATCAGAGCAACGTTCTCACTTGTTTCTTATTCTTCTTTTCAAATATAAAATAACTGTAATCAAATTCATTTGCTACCAATGTCTTCGAACAAAAACTATACAACGCGAAAAACTTTTTTTCAGTATAATCGAGTTTTTCAGCGCATTTCAAAACTGCTTGGTGGCGTAAGTATTGGAGTGCTGCGCTGGCAAACGGGAGAGCACGGTTCAAATCTCAGCCGCTATTTACTGATTTTTATTTTTTTCTAATTATTTTTTCAAATATATATCAAATAGTTTGAACTTAAAAGAAAAATTTAAATTCATATGATACCAATTCTTAGAGCAAAAAAAATATATGCCACTTGATAAAACAATTTTTTACTACTATTGATATTTCAGTGGTGCAGTTGGCAGAGTGAAAATTGCCTAAAGGTTCGAAAAGAGTATAGAATCTTCGGCACGCCGAAGATAATACTTTCCCACTTGTTTTAATTCACTCGTCGCCATTGACGCTCACATGTACACACGATGATGGGTCGTAGAGAGAGAGAGAGAGAGAGAGAGAGAGAAAGACAGAGGGAGGGAGAGCGACAGGGAAGGTTGAGGTGGGAATGTAGGTATGGTAACGGGGGCGTTGCGGTACGCATGGTATGGGACTGGCACACGGGCATTATCATCGATGGCACTAAGTTAATGATAAAGATGATGACCATCAGAATTGAAATAATGTATGTATGTATGTGGCATTGGCTGTGGTTCTGGCTCTCGCTCGATGGATAGATGGATGTACAGGCTGTCTGGACAGTTGTCTGGTTGGTTGGCACATAAGCGCACAGATGGACAGACCAACTAAACTGAACTAAGTCGCAAACGAGCTAATACTAAAGAGATGAAGACTCTGATTCTGAGACTTGAGACTTGAGACCGTAGACTGGGATGAGCTGTCCTGAGTTCTGAGGCCATTTTTATCAAATGTTGGGTCCACAACGCAACCATTTTTCAGTTCTAGTTTAATTTTTTGTTTTCCGTTTTTTTTTATACATTGAACCTTTAAGAAATGGGTAAAAAGGGTATAATAGTATTGTGCAAAAGTATGTAACAGGCATAAGGGTACATCTCCGACCATATAAAGTATATATATTCTTGATCAGTATCAACAGCCGAGTTGATCTAGCCATATCCGTCTGTCTGTCCGTCGGCCTGTCCGTCCGTCCGTCTGTCTGTATGAACACGCAGATATCAGAGACTATAAGAGCTAGAGACTCAACCGATAACTCAACCCGTTCAAAGGTTATCGATAAGTTTCGATTTCTGACCAGTGTTTTTGGTCATAGCTTGAAAGTTATAAATGCTAAAGTAACCAAATGTGGTATATAGTCTCAAATAGCATACACATGTACAAAAATGTTAACTTTTTTGATATCATACCCCCATCTCCCCAAAACAGTGAAAACACTAATTTCAATGTCCTAAAAATTTCACAATGATCGGACACTAAGCACAGAAGTTACTTAAGATTTACCTTTCCATAGTGTGGGGCCTTGCGAAGAAGTTAGTTAAACTGCCTGCATTGTATTGTTTGTATGGATGTGCACTGATAGGTAAGTATGAATGGACTGGGTTGAACTGGGTCAGTCTCTGGTTGTATGGACTGGGTTCTGGGTATATCCTAGTCGGGTACTCCCGACTAGAGCACTCTTACTTGTTTTTTCATATTTCGTTGTTGTTGCTGCTGCCTCTTTGTGGCCATCGTTTTGGACAACGCTTGTCGACCTCAGCTTCAGCTTCAGTTTAGGTTACCTCCTTGAGCCATTAACCTGCTAAATTACGAATGAGGCAAAGTGGATTTAACTTTGTTCTTCACTCCACTTGGCTCAACTTGATACGATATGTGCACGCCTAAGGCCCCTGATCCTGGCAATGATTGCAGTCAACAACAAAATTGTTTCACTGATGCTGTCACACACATATATGTATACACACACACAGCTGCCCTTTGGTCTGTGTATTAGTCTGTCTGTACTTCGAAGGCAACAAAATCTGAACATATAATGACCACTGTTCTCGCACTCAACTACAAGATGAGCGGCTGATATGACGATGACGAATGCGACGATTTTGAAGACGTTGCCTGACTGCCTCCCTACCCTGCTGGAGTTGTAGTTGGAGGTGGAGGCGGGGATGATGTTGAAGTCAGAAAGATAGACAGACAGACAGACTGACTGACTGTCGGACGACCGATGAGGGTTATGTTGTTGCGGTTGCCAGTTTTCAGTTGCCCATTGCCCGCTGCCAGTTGACCAAGCACAGGCTGTTCAGCAACCGGACCGAATGTGGCTTGCTGTGTCCTGTTATTGGAAAAAGGAGTTTTTAGTGATGCGCATCGATTTGTCAATTGATGATTTGTTGTTTTCAGTTTCGTTTCGTTTTGTATTTTTTTCAGTTTTGTTGTTGTTTGTCCCCTTTAGTTCTCTACAAGTGGCAACGACAGTGTCCATCTAGTTTTTGATGTATGCCCGTATTCAAGAATATCATTAATTCCACTTTTGTCATATTGAGATCTTTACGAAATTTGATTAATTGCATAGTTGGCATCATGTGGAGTGAGAAATTGTCACAATTGTAAATGCCCTACGCGAACCACTGTCTGTGTGTTTGTGTACGTATGTAGCAGTCACAGGACTCGCTGTCAATGATCTCTCGATTATTGATGAATCGCTAAATCGCAAGTTGTCAATTAGCTTGGAGTCTCTCAATCAACTCTCGCCACAAGAAAGTTATGCCGAGGAATACGAACAGGAACAAACTGTCTATTACTATCATATTCGTTAAACAAATATGCATAAGCGAAATTGCAGACGTATTATAGTTAAATTGGTGCTCAGATGTCTGATCTTAACCAATAAAGTTTCACTCAGTGGACTCAGTTTTAATTATAATTCGAATAGTTTCTCATTCAAATACTTACAACAAATATTGTTTCAATGCGTGCCTGTGAAATAAAAGGTGAAATCAAACCAAATTGTGAAGTCATACTATCAAAAATGCGTTTATTGCACTTTTGGAGGGAGTGGGGGGTGGTATCCAAAAAGTGAAATATTTGTTACATGCGTATGCTACTCGAGACTATACATTTGGGGCCTCTAGATCGTATACCTTTTAAGTTATGGCCAAAAGCGCTGGTCTGAAATTGATTGATTACTTTTATTGAATTTATTGATAACTTTTTAACGGGATGAGTTATCGGTAAAATAAAAAAAAACTTGATTTGTTCCGAGCTCTTGTACTCTCTGTTATGTCCCGAATCGGATAGTTTTTAGAAGTCAGCCAACTTTTCCTTACGATGAACCCATAGCCGCCCCGAAATAGTGCTTGTAATGCCAAAAACGGAAATTCTCATTTTTTAGTCAAGAGCTAATGAATTTTCCGATTTCAATGAGAGGACATTAATTATACTCTTTTCGAAGAAAATAGTATATTAAGTTTGTCCTGAAGTTTGTAACGCATAGAAGGAAGCGTCTGAGACCCCAAAAGTTACTGCCAATATGCTTATAAAAACAAAACAAATTGATCTAGCCATGTCCGTCTGTCTGTCTGTCTGTCTGTCTGTCTGTCTGTCTGTCTGTCTGTCTGTATGTATGCAAACTAGTCCCTCAGTTTTTGAGCTATCGCGATGCAACTTTGCACAGACACTTATTATTCAAGGGGACAGCACATTGGTCGGAGCCGGCCGGATCGGACCACTATATCTTATAGCTGCCATACACCTCAAAGTCGGTTTTGGCCATAAATCCGATGTTTTCAAAGCAATTGCCTTAAATTTCCTTGTACACTTGAACATCCTTATAACTCATCAATGGGTAAAATCGCAAATCGATTGAGTCATAAACAGCGAAGATATGCGTCATTAAATATTTTGAAAAAACAGGTGCATATGAGCAAACAAAGTCAAGCACAAGAAAGCTTTTGATAGTCTGAGCAAACAAAGTCAAGCGCAAGAAAGCTTTTGATAGTCTGCTCTTCAAGCAATTTTGTCAGCGATCATCAAAACGGCTTGTGGCGTAGTGGGTAAAGTTGCGAACTGGTGAGCGAGAGGTCCCGGGTTCGAAACCAGCGGCGACTGGTCATTTATTTTCATTTTTTCTTATTCTTCTTTTCAAATATATAATAACTGTAATCAAATTCATTTGCTTTCAATGGCTTAGAACAAAAACAATGCCACGCGAAAAAACAAAAGCTCAGTATAAATCGAGTTTGTTAGCGATTCTTAAAACTGCTTGGTGTAAGCAGTACAAAGCAAAACAAGAAAGCTTTTGACAGTCTGCTCTTCAAGGGATTTTGTCAGCGATCATCAAAACGGCTTGTGGCGTAGTGGGTAAAGTTGCGAACTGGTGAGCGAGAGGTCCCGGGTTCGAAACCAGCGGCGACTGGTCATTTATTTTCATTTTTTCTTATTCTTCTTTTCAAATATATAATAGCTGTAGTCAAATTTATTTATTTTCAATTTCCTAAATTGTTTCTAATTTTTTTTTCATACATAAAGTAGCTTTAATAGAATAATTCAAAAGAAAAATTTAAATTCATTGGCAAAACCAATGCCACGCGAAAAAAAATATGGATCTCAAATTCTGAATATAAGCTCTCGTATGTTCAGATTAAGTTTTATGACAATTCAATTTCCGACAGCAGCCTTGAAAGGTATAAGAGCAACAGGCACAAAATTTGGTATGTATATTATGTAATGTAGTTTTCACTTTTTGGAAAAACTGAAACTTGTATATTGTTCAATTCGGTAGCACTTATGAATGCTAAGGGACGCGTCCACGAGCTACGGATAGTGAAACGTCCCTGTTTACATGAATACCTTTATATATTTTATTTTATATGTAGGGGTATATGTATGCGACATTAATATCTGCGAATTAAATAAGCAGTCACGGAAAAATAGTAAAAATTGCTTTAAGGTTCGAAAAGAGTATTTAATCTTCGGCACGCCGAAGATAATCCTTCTCCACTTGTTTTCTTTGTAATGAATATAGCTTTCAAACAAGTTAAAAATTTAAACATATGTCGTCGTAGGAGAAAACAGTTTTTGAAAACTAGATGTTTATACTCTTTTTAAAGAAAATAGTATATTCAGTTTGTGCTGAAGTTTGTAACACATAGAAGGAAGCGTCGGAGACCCCCAAAAGTTACTGCCAGTATGCTTATAATGACAATACTAATGTATCTAGCCATGTCCGTCTGTCTGTCTGTCTGTCTGTATGTATGCAAACTAGTCCCTCAGTTTTTGAGCTATCGCGATGCAACTTTGCACAGACACTTATTATTCAAGGGGACAGCACATTGGTCGGAGCCGGCCGGATCGGACAACTATATATCATAGCTGCCACACAACTTGAAGTCGGTTTTGACCTTAAATCCGATGTATTCAAAGCAATTGCTTTTAATTTCTTGTACACTTGAACATCATTATAGCTCATCAATGGGTATTTTACGCAAATCGATTAAGTCATAAACAGCGAAGATATGCGTCATTAAATATAGGGAAAAAACAGGTGCATATGAGCAAACAAACCCAAGCGCAAGTAAGCGTTTGACAGTCTGCTCTTCAAGGGATTTTGTCATGACGTATGGGGTAAAGTGACGCCCCATTAAAAATGGGTAAAAAGGGTATTATGGTTTTGTGCAAAAGTATGTAACAGGCATAAGAAAGCATCTCAGACCACATATAAAGTATATATATTCTTGATCAGTATCAACAGCCGAGTCGATTTAGCCATGTCCGTCTGTCTGTCTATCCGTCCGTCTGTCTATCCGTCCGTCTGTCTGTATGAATACGCGGATATCAGAGACTATAAGAGCTAGAGACTTCATATTTCGAATATAAGTTCTCGTAGTTGCGGGACAGTACAAGTTTATTTCATTTAATCGATAACTCGTCCAGTTCAAAAGATATCGATAAATTTCGTTTTCAGACTTGCGCTTTTGGTTCATAACTTAAAAGTTATAACAGCTAGAGGACCCAAACTTGGCATGTATAGTCTCGAATATCATACACATTTAAAAAATATTTCACTTTTTTGATACCACCCCCCAATCCCCCCAAAAGTTCCAAAAAGTTAATTTTTGAAGGTATGACCTTGCAATTTAGTCTGGTCACACATTGTATGTTGCCAATATTATGTCCTACAAATTTCAGAAAGATCGGACAATAAACACAGAAGCTATTTAAGATTTTACTTTCCATTGTGCGGGGCTCAGTGAAAAGCAAGTTAACTGCTTGTAGTATGTGATTGTTTGTATGTATGCACACTATTAGGCAAGTATGAATGGATGTCAGAGCTGGGTTCAGGTTCTCCTAGTCGGGCACTCCCGACTAGAGCACTCTTACTTGTTTCTTATTCTTCTTTTCAAATATCAAATAACTGTAATCAAATTCATTTGCTAACAATGTCTTAGAACAAAACTATACAACGCGAAAAAAACGATCAGTATAATCGAGTTTGTCAGCGCATTTCAAAACTGATTGGTGGCGTAAATATTAGGGAGAAAACGGTTCAAATCCCAGTCGCAACATTTTTTTTTCTTCTTATTATTTTATAGCTTGAATTCAATATTTTAAAAGAAACATTTAAATTCATATGATACCAATTCTTGAGCAAAAAAATAAATGCCACGCGATAAAACGATTTTTTACTATTATTCAAAGGATCAGCACATTGGTCGGAGCGGGCCGAATCTATCACTATATCTTATAGCTGCCATACAACTTAGAGTCGGTTTTTGCCATGTATCCGATGTTTTCAACACGATCGCCTTAAAATTCCTTGTTCACTTTAACATCCTTACAACTCATCAATGTTCAAAATTGCGAAACGAATGAGTCATAAATAGCGATGATATGCGTTGTTAAATATTTTTTAGAACAGGTCCATACAATCCAAATCCAAGTAAGTTTTTAGCAGACTGCTCTTTCAGCGAGCTTGTCATCGATCATCAAAACAGTTCGGTGGTGTAGGTGGTAAAGTGATGCACTGCGCAAAAGCGAAGTTCACGGCTTTATTTATTATCATTTATTTTAATTTTCTTACATTTCTTAGATTTTTATACTCTTTTCGAAGAAAATAGTTTATTAAATTTGTGCTGAAGTGTGAAACGCGTAGAAGGAAGCGTTGGAAAAACCGAATAGTTATTGCCAGTATGCTTAGAATGACAAAACAAATTGATCCAGCTACTATGTCCGTCTGTCTGTATGTATGCAAACAAGTCGCTCAGTTTTTGAACTATCGCGATGAAACTTTGCACAGACACTTATTATTGAAAGCTACAGCACATTGGACGGAACCAGCCGGATCGGACACCTAAATCTTATAGCTGCCATACAACTGGAAGTCGGTTTTGGCCATATATCCGATTTTTTTCAAAGCTATCGCCTTAAATTTCCTTGAACACTTGAACATCTTTATAACTCATCAATGTTTAAAATTCCAAATCGATTGAGTTATAAAAGCAAAGATATGACAGCACATTGATTGGAGCTGGGCGGATCGGACCACTATATCTTATAGCTGCCATACAACTGGAAACAAATATAATATTCTAAGAAAAAAAAAAATTGGCACGCGTTAAAATAATTCTTACAGCATATGAAATTGCTGCTGTTGGCAAAGTGAAAATTGCCCAATGCTTCGAAAAGAGTATAAAGTCTTCGGCACGCCGAAGATATTCCTTCACCACTTTTTCGAAGAAAATATTATATTAAGTTTGTGCTGAAGCCGGAGATATTCACACTTTCTGTATCTGTTTTCGAAGTAATAAACAAATTTGTAGAATATCTTAAAAACCGACCAACTAATTTTGTTTTTGACTTCATTTTCAGATTCGGCGACCGATTGCATTAAGGAATGACTCTCAAATGTCCCGAATCGGATAGTTTTTAGAAGTCGGACAACCCCGATGAACCCCGCCCCGAAATAATGCTTGTAATGCCAAAAATGAAAATTCTCATTTTATGCTTAAGTAACAATAACTTTGTTGAGTATTTACCGACTTTGATGAAACGTTTATATTAAGTTTGTGCTGAAGTGTGTAATGCATAGAAGGAAGCGTCGGAGACCCCCAAAAGTTACGTCCAGTATGCTTAGAATGACAAAACAAATTGGTCTGGCCATGTCCGTCTGTCTGTCTGTATGTAAGCAAACTAGTCGCTCAGTTTTTGAGCTATCGCGATGAAACTTTGCACAGACACTTATTATTCGAAGGGACAGCACATTGATCGGAGCCAGCCGGAACGGATGACTATATTTTATAGCTGCCATACAATTGGCAAAGAATTCAATATTCTTAGATAAAACAAGTAAGAGTGCTCTAGTCGGGAGTGCCCGACTACGAGATACCCTGAGCCCAGTCCTTACAATCATTCATACTAATCTAAACACACACATGCTGCAGTACAAGCAGTACAAGCAGTGCAAGTGGTTTAAGCAGTTAGCTTGCTTTTTCACTGAGCCCCACACAATGGAAAGTTAAATCTTAAATAACTTCTGTGTTTATTGTCCGATCTTATTGAAATTTTTGGGGCAAGCAATTGTCGATAATATGTGTGACCAAACAAAAAGGCAAGGTCGTACCTTTTTTGAACTTTTGGGGGGTTTGGGGGGTGGTCTCCAAAAAGTGAAATATTTGTTACATGTGTATGCTATTCGAGATTATACATGCCAAATTTGGGGCCTCTAGCTCTTATAACTTTGAAGTTATGTCCCGAAAACTCTAGTCTGAAATCGAAATTTATCGATAACTTTTAAACGATACGAGTTATCGATAAAATGAAATAAACTTGATCTGTCCCGGGATTAGGAGAACTTATGTTCCAAATATGTTATGTTCTTGTAGTCTCTGATATCTGTGTGTTCATACAGACAGACAGACGGACATACAGACGGACATGGCTAAATCGACTCGGCTGTTGATACTGATCAAGAATATATATACTTTATATAGTCGGAGATGCTTCCTTATGCCTGTTACATACTTTGGCACAAAACCATAATACCCTTTTTACCCATTTTTAATGGGTTCAGGGTATAACAAGTGGGAAAGGATTATCTTCGGCGTGCCGAAGATTCTATACTCTTTTCGAACCTTTAGGCAATTTTCACTCTGCCAACTGCACCACTGAAATTTCAAAAGTAGTAAAAAATCGTTTTATCGCGTGGCATTTATTTTTTTGCTCTAAGAATTGGTATCAAATGAATTTAATATTTCTTTTAAATTATTGAATTCAAGCTATTTGATATATATTTGAAAAAAATAATTAGAAAAAAATAAAAAGCAATAAGTCGCGGCTGGGATTTGAACCATGTTCTCCCGTTTTTCAGCGCAGCACTCTAATACTTACGCCACCAAGCAGTTTTGAAATGCGCTGACAAACTCGATTATACTGATCTTTTCTTTTGCGTTGTATGTGTAATGACCAGTCGCCGCTGAGTTTCGTACCCGCGAGCTTTCGTTTGATAGCGCCACTTTACCCCTTACGACACAAGCAGTTTTGATGATCTATGACAAAATCCCTTGAAGAGCAGACTGTCAAAAGCTAACTTGTTTTGTTTTCCTGCAACCTGCAACTCGCGTTTGTCAGCTTACACCAAGCAGTTTTAAAAATCGCTGACAAACTCGATTATACTGAGCATTTGTTTTTTCGCGTGGCATTGTTTTTGTTCTAAGACATTGGTAGCAAATGAATTTGATTACAGTTATTTTATATTTGAAAAGCAGAATAAGAAAAAATTAAAATAATTATTGGTCGCCGCTAGGAATTGAACTAGCACCTTTCGTTTGCCAGGGCGACACTTTATCCCTTACGCCACAAGCAGTTTTGATGATCGATGACAAAATCCCTTGAAGAGCAGACTGTCAAAAGCTTTCTTGCGCTTGGTTTTGTTTGCTCATATGCACCTGTTTTTCAAAATATTTAATGACGCATATCTTCGCTATTTATGACTCAATCGTTTTGCAATTTTACCCATTGATGAGTTATAAGGATGTTCAAGTGTACAAGGAAATTTAAAGCAATTGCTTTGAAAACATCGGATTTATGGCCAAAACCGACTTAGAGTTGTATGGCAGCTATAAGATATAGTGGTCCGATCCGGCCGGCTCCGAGCCAATGTGCTGTCCGCTTGAATAAGAAGTGTCTGTGCAAAGTTGCATCGCGATAGCTCAAAAACTGAGGGACTAGTTTGCATACATACAGACAGACAGACGGACATGGCTAGATCAATTTGTTTTGTTTTTCTAAGCATACTGGCAGTAACTTTTGGGGGTCTCAGACGCTTCCTTCTATGCGTTACAAACTTCAGCACAAACTTAATATACTATTTTCTTCGAAAAGAGTATAAAAAAACAAGTGGGGAAGGATTATCTTCGGCGTGCCGAAGATTTTATACTCTTTTCGAACCTTTAGGCAATTTTCACTATGCCAACTGCACCACTGAAATTTCATAAGCTGTACAAAATAGTTTTGTCGTGTAACATTTTTTTTTTGTTCTAAAAATATTTCATTTATTGCCAGCTGTATAGCAGCTTAAAGATATAGTGATGCGATCCGGCCGGCTAAAACCAATGTGATGTCTCTTTGAATAATAAGTATCTGTGCAAAGTTGTATCGCGATAGCTTTAAAAACATGGGATATATGGCCAAAACCGACTTCGAGTTGTATGGCAGCTATGAGATACAGTGGTCCGATCCGGCCGAAGCTCCGACCAATGTGCTGTTCCCTGGAATAGTGAGTGTCTGTGCAAAGTTTTATCGTGATAGCTCAAAAACTGAGGGACTAGTTTGCATACATACAGACAGACAGACAGACGGACATGGCTAGATCAATTTGTATTGTCATTCTAAGCATACTGGCAGTAACTTTTGGGGGTCTCCGACGCTTCCTTCTATGCGTTACAAGCTTCAGCACAAACAAAATATATATTATTTTCTTCGAAAAGAGTATAAAAAAATAAATGTTGTGCGACAAAACTATGTGGCAAGCCGAAGATAATCCATCCACACTTGTTTTGTATTATTTGACCTATGCAGATATATTTGTTCGTTTGTTTTCCAATGCACATTCGAAGAAAATTCAATTTTCAGTGGAAATATGGCAATAAGTTAAAATCGTTGTAGCCGTTCAAATGAAATTGAAAATATTCTCTTAAGCATGTGCGAGAAAATCCGACTGGTTGATCCATCACTGTACAGATTGTGCAAAAGTGTTTCTTTATTTATTACGCAATAGCAAAACAATCCAAAAATTTAAGCAGCCACTTAAGAAATCAGCAACAATACCTTGCATGGGGATAGACTTAAACTTAACATTGCCATCTCCTTTTTATACCCTGAACCCATTAAAAATGGGTTAAAAGGGTATAATAAAGTTGTGCAAAAGTATGTAGCAGGCATAAGGAAGCATCTCCGACCATATAAAGTATATATATTCTTGATCAGTATCAGCAGCCGAGTCGATCTAGTTATACCCTGAGCCCATTCAAAATGAGTAAAATGGGTATAATGAAGTTGTGCAAAAGTATGCAATATGTATAAGAAAAGCATCTCCGCTTATATAAAGTATATATATTCTTGATCAGTATGAACAGCCGAGTTGATTTAGCCATGTCCGTTTGTCCGTCCGTCTGCCTGTCTGTTCGTCCGTAGGTCTGTCTGTATAAACACGCGGATAACAGAGACTATAAGAGCTAGAGACTTCATATTTGTAATATATGTTCTCGTAGTCCCGGGACAGTTAAAACTTGTTTCATTTTATCGATAACTCAACCCGTTCAAAAGTTAACGATAAATTGTAGCTCAGTCTTTTTGGGCTTCAACTGAAAAGGCACCAAAACTGGTAGATATAATCTTGAATAGCATACGCATGTAACAAATATTTCACTTTTTGGATACCACCTCCTATTCCTGCCAAATTTAAAAAAAAACGCATTTTTGAAGGTATGACCTTGTAATTCGGTTTGGTCACACATTTTATTGCCAATTTTATACGTAACAATTTGCAATAAGATCGGACAACACAGAAGTTGTTAACGAATTAACTTTTCATAGTGCAGAAGTAAGCTAACTGCTTACACCGCTTGTACTGCTTGTACTGTTTGCAGCATGTGTGTGTTTGTATGTATGGACTCTGATAGGTTAGTTTGAATGACTGTGAGGACTGGGTTCAGGGTATCTAGCAGTCGGGCACTCCCGACTAGAGCACTCTTACTTGTTTATTTTTGAAATGAGCGTTTGTTACCATATGTAATAATGGTATAATTACGTATATCATTAAGGTCTTAATTGCATTTTAAGAGAAAAGAGATACCCTGAACCCAGTCCTCACATTCATTCAAACTAACCTATTAGTGGACATCCATTCAAACATATGCATACTGCAAGCAGTTTAAGCATGGCTAATTTCTTCACAAGGCCCCACACTATCGAAAGAGTGAATCTTTAATAACTTCTGTGCTTAGTGTCCGATCATTTGTGAAATTTTCAGGACATCAAATTGGCTATCAAATAGCCCGATCAAACCGAATTGTAAAGGTCATACCTTCAAAAACTAGTCTTTTCCACATATGGGTGGAATGGTGCGTACGGTATCCAAAAAGAAATGAAGTATTTCGTACATGTGTATGCTATTCGAGACTATACATACCAAATGTGGTGCCTTTAGCTCTTATGACTTTCAACTTATGGCTGAAAAACCACTAGTCTGATATCGAAATTTATCGATACACTTTTGAAGAGATTGAGTTATCGATAAAATGAAACAAACTTCATCTGTCCCGGGACTACGAGAACTTATATTCCAAATATAATCTTTAGCTCTTATTGTCTCTGATATCTGTGTGTTCATACATACGGACAGACAGAAGGACGGACAAACAGACGGCCATGGCTAGATCGACTCGGCTGTTGATACTGATCAAGAATATATACACGTTATATGCTCGAAGATGCTTCATTATGCCTGTTACATACTTTTGCGCAAAACCATAACACCCTTTTTAACCATTTTTAAAGGGTTCATGATATACAGAAATATAGTACATGGCATCTGTGGGTCTATCGCTGCCCTACACGATTTGAGCATAATTATAAGTCGTGCAAGGTGTATGAGCCTTAGCGGTTCAAATCGCATTGACGTGTGGGCCAAGAGAGCGTAAAACCTCAAACACGTTGTGTAACTTTCATGCGTTACAGTTGAACCGGAAACGGAAATCTAATAGACCAAAGCATGCATAAGTGATGAAGCGAGAAAATGTGCCCCAGCTCCCAGAAATCAACTTTTGGCCAGAAAACCCTTTTCAATGCTGCCCAAAAAGCCGTTCGTTGAATCTTATCAGAAGGCTTCAACTTTCGCCCATCACGTTCGCCTTTTTATACCCTGAACCCATTAAAAATGGGTAAAAAGGGTATTATGGTTTTATGCAGAAGTATGTAACAGGCATAAGGAAGCATCTCCGACCATATAAAGTATATATATATATATAATTTGAAAGGTTTAACAGCTAGAGATCCCAAATTTGGCATGTATTATCTCTAATAGCATACACATGTAAAAAATATTTTACTTTTTGGATACCACCGCCCAATCCACCCAAAAGTTCAAAAAACAAATTTTTGAAGGTACGATCTTGCAATTTGGTTTGGTCACACATTTTATTGCCAATTTTATGCCCCAATAAGATCGGACATTAAATACTGAAGTTATTTAAGATTTAACTTTCCATTGTCAGGAGCTCAGTGAAAAGAAAGCTAATTGCTTAAGCCGCTTGCACTGCTTGTACTGCTTGTACTGCAGCATGTGTGTGTTTAGATTAGTATAAATGATTGTAAGGACTGGGTTCAGGGTATCTCGTAGTCGGGCACTCCCGACTAGAGCACTCTTACTTGTTTATACTCTTTTCGACGAAAATAGTATATTCGCTTTGTGCTTAAGTTTGTAGTGCATAGAAGGAAGCGTCCGAGACCCCCAAAAGTTACTGCCAGTATGCTTAGAATGACAAAATAAATTGATCTAGCCATGTCCGTCTCGTCTGATCTGTCTGTCTGTATGTATGCAAACTAGTCCCTAAGTGTTTGAGCTATCTCGGTAAAACTTTGCACAGACACTTATTATTCAAGGGGACAGCACATTGGTCGGAGCCGGCTGGATCGGACCACTATATCTTATAGCTGCCATACAACTCTAAGTCGGTTTTGGCCATAAATCCGATGTTTTCAAAGCAATTGGTTTCAGTTTCCTTGTACACTTGAACATCCATATAACTCATCAATATGTAAAATTGCAAAATGATTTAGTCATAAGTAGCGCAGATATGCGTCATTAAATATTTTGAAAGAACAGGTGCATATTAGCAAACAAAGTCAAGCGCAAGAAACCTTTTGATCATCATAACGGTTTGTACCGTAAGGGGTAAAGTGACGCCCTGGCAAACGAAAGATCGCGGGTACGAAACTCAGCGGCGACTGGTCATTTATTTTCACTTTTTTCTTATTCTTCTTTTCAAATATAAAATAACTGTAATCAAATTCATTTGCTACCTACCAATGTCTTAAGAACAAAAACTATACAACGCGAAAAAAACGATCAGTAAAATCGAGTTTTTCAGCGCATTTCAAAACTGCTTGGTGGCGTAAATATTAGAGTACTGCGCTGACAAACGGGAGAGCACCGGTTCAAATCCCAGCCACGACTTGTTGATTTTTATTTTTTTTCTAATTATTTGTTTCAACTATATATCAAATAGCTTAAACCCAATATTTTAAAAGAAAAATTTTAATTAATATGATACCAATTCTTAGATAAAAAAAAAAAACAATGCCACGAGATAAAACGATTTTTTACTACTTTTGAAATTTCAGTGGTGCAGTTGGCAGAGTGAAAATTGCCTAAAGGTTCGAAAAGAGTATAGAATCTTCGGCACGCCGAAGATAATCCTTTCCCACTTGTTTCAATTGAAAATGCTTTTGATTTCACCCAAAATTATTTAAACTTTTTATACCCTGAACCCATTAAAAATGGGTAAAAAGGGTATAATGGTTTTGTGCAAAAGTATGTAACAGGCATAAGGAAGCATCTCCGACCATATAAAGTATATATATTCTTGATCAGTATCAACAGTCGAGTCGATTTAGCCATGTCCGTCTGTCTGTCTGTCCGTCCGTCTGTATGAACACGCGGATATCAGAGACTACAAGAGCTGGAGACTTCATATTTGGAATATAAGTTCTCGTAATCCCGAGACAGATCAAGTTTATTTCATTTAATCGATAAATCGTCCCGTATAAATGTTATCGATAAATTTCGAATTCAGACTAGCGTTTTTGGGCCTTAACTTAGAAGTTATAAGAGCTAGAGGCCCCAAATTTGGCATGTATAATCTCGAATAGCATACACATGTAACAAATATTTCACTTTTTGGATACCTCCCCCCAATCCCCCCAAAAGTTCAAAAAACTCATTTTTGAAGGTACGACCTTGCAATTTTGTTTGGTCACACATTTTATAGTTAATGTTATGTTAAAAATTTTAGAAAGATCGGACCATAAACACAGAAGTTATTTAAGATTTTACTTTCCATTGTGTGGGGCTCAGTAAAAAAGCAAGCTCACAGCTTAAGCCGCTTGCACAGCTTGCAGTATGTGTATGTCTGTATGTATGCACACTATTAGGCAAGTATGAATGGATGTCAGAACTGGGTTCAGGGTATCTCCTAGTCGGGCACTCCCGACTAGAGCACTCTTACTTGTTTTATACTCTTTTCGAATAAAATAGTATATTAAGTTCGTGCTGAAGTTTGTAACGCATAGAAGGAAGCGTCGGAGACCCCCAAAAGTTACTGCCAGTATGCTTAGAATGACAAAACAAATTGATCTAGCCATGTCCGTCTGTCTGTCTGTCTGTCTGTATGTATGCAAACTAGTCCCTAAGTGTTTGAGCTATCTCGGTAAAACTTTGCACAGACACTTATTATTCAAGGGGACAGCACATTGGTCGGAGCCGGCCAGATCGGACCACTATATCTTATAGCTGCTATACAACTCGAAGTCGGTTTTGGCCATATATCCCATGTTTTTGAATCTATCGCGATGAAACTTTGCACTGATACTTATTATTCAAAGTGACATCACATTGGTTGGAGCCGTTCGGATCGGATCACTATATCTTATAGCTGCCATACAACTCGGAGTCGATTATGGCCATATATCCCATGTTTTTAAGGCTATCGCGATACAACTTTGCACAGATACGTATTATTCAAAGAGACATCACATTGGTTGGAGCCGGCCGGATCGGATCACTATATCTTATAGCTGCTATACAACTGGCAATGAATTAAATATTCTTAGAACAAAAGAAAAAAAATGTTACGCGACAAAACGATTTTGAAAAGCTTATGTCATTTCAGTGGTGCAGTTGGCAGAGTGAAAATTACCTGTAGGTTGGCAGAGTGATCTGACTGAGATTATAAAGGTTCGAAAAGAGTATAGAATCTTCGGCATGCCGAAGATAATCCCTTCACACTTGTTTCTTTTGGTGTTTTTCTGTGCTTTCATTTTATCCATTCTCTTGCCATTTAACCGACGGGCAGGGGGCGAGTGTTTTTCTTTTGCAAACTTTCACTGTAACAACCTTTATCCATCTCCACACCGAATCTGATTTAAAGAATGTGTGTGGAGTGTGTGTTTTGGGGTGTCTGTGGGTGGTGTATGGCACGGCCTTAATATTGTGAACACATGCTTTCAGGAAGATTACCTTGTCAATCGGTTCGTTGAACGATTACTTTTCAAATGTTTTCAAAAATTAAAGCCAACGGGCGTCATCATCAGCCAGTACGTTGCAAGCTCGAAGAAGAAGAAACACCCTCACCTAAAATAAAAAAAAAACTGAAAATATCACAATCTTTGGTTTACCAAAGCTGTCAAACGTTGCCCAAAAAGATTCACAACTTCCTTCCTGCACGGCAAATCGAAAGCAACGCAAACACAGTCGCACACACTGATATATTATCAACAGCAACACCAGCATCGGACGTATTGCAGATGGAACACAGGGACAACATTGTTTTATTTCTCATTTCACAGGCAATGCAATAAAATCGCCTAAGTATGCTACTCAGAATGTAAATCGTTTCGCTTCTTCGAAAAAAAATTCTCGTCATCTGCAACCAAAATGTGTCCCGTGGAGCAAACATTGGCGCCTTTGCTAACTCTGAGCCAACCGACACCGTATTCCCTGTATGGATCAACTGTTTAGCATACACGAAATAAATATGACCTACATGATGACGATTCTTATTTTATTGAGCCATCGCATTGTATCTGTTTGCTATGCATGCGATCTTTCGTTTGGAAAATGCATGATATCTTTTGGGACCTCACCAAAACGTCAAATTTGATTTCTAATATCAATAAACCTAAAATATATTTAAACAAGTGGGAAGAGGATTATCTTCGGCGTGCCGAAGATCTTATACTCTTTTCGAACCTTTAGGCAATTTTCACTCTGCCAGCTGCACCACTGAAATTTCAAAAGTTGTAAAAAATAGTTTTATCGCGTGGCATTTATTTTTTGCTCTAAGAATTGGTATCAAATGAATTTAAATTATTGAATTCAAGCTATTTGATATATATTTGAAAAAAATAATTAGAAAAAAATAAAAGCAATAAGTCGCGACTGGGATTTGAACCATGTTCTCCCGTTTTTAGCGCAGCACTTTAAAACTTACGCCACCAAGCAGTTTTGAAATGCGCTGACAAACTCGATTATACTGATCTTTTCTTTTGCGTTGTATGTATAATGTTTGCCTGCAACCTGCAACTCTACTGCTTACACCAAGCAGCTTAAAAAATCGCTGACAAACTCGATTATACTGAGCATTTGTTTTTATACCCTGAACCCATTAAAAATGGGTAAAAAGCGTATTATGGTTTTGTGCAAAAGTATGTAACAGGCATAAGGAAGCATCTCTGACCATATAAAAAATATATATTCTTGATCAGTATCAACAGCCAAGTCGATTTAGCCATGTCCGTCTGTATGTCTGTCTGTCTGTCCGCCCGTCTGTATGAACCACGGATATCAGAGACCACAAGAGCTAGAGATTTCATATTTGGAATATAAGTTATGGTTGGCCCGGGACAGATCAAATTTATTAAATTTTTTCGATAACTCATCCCAATCAAAAGTTATCGATAAATTTCGATTTCAGACCTGAGTTTTTGGGTCATAACTTCAAAGGCTTAAAAGCTAGAGGCCCCAAATTTGGCATGTATAATTTCGAATGGCATACCCATGTAACAAATATTTCACTTTTTGGATACCACCCCCCAATCCCCCAAAAGTTCAAAAAACGCATTTTTGAAGTTATGACCTTGCAATTTGGTTTGGTCACACATTTTATTGCCTAGTCTGTGCCCAAAAAATTTCAATAAGATCGGGTGATAAACACAGACGCTTTTAAGGATTTAACTTTCCATTGTTTTGAGCTCAGTAAAGAATCAAGCTTACTGCTTAGACTGCTTGCACTGCTCGCACTGCTTGTACTGCAGCATGTGTGTGTTTAGATTAGTACGAATGATTGTAAGGACTGGGTTCAGGGTATCTCGTAGTCGGGGTCTCCCGACTAGAGCACTCTTACTTGTTTCGCGTGGCATTGTTTTTGTTCTAAGACATTGGAAGCAAATGAATTTGATTACAGTTATCCCTGAACCCATTAAAAATGGGTAAAAAGGGTATTATTGTTTTGTGCAAAAGTATGTAACAGGCATAAGGAAGCATCTCCGACCATATAAAGGATATAAATTATTGATCAGTATCAACAGCCGAGTCGATCTAGCTATGTCCGTCTGTCTGTCTGTCCGTCCGTCTGTCTGTCTGTATATAAATTTCATTTTGTCGATAACTCGTCCCGTTTAAAAGTGATCGATATATTTCGATTTCAGACAAGCGCTTTTGGGCCTTAACTTAAAAGTTATAAGGGCTAGAGGCCCCAAATTTGACATGTATAATCTCGAATAGCATACACATGTAACAAATATTTCACTTTTTGGATACCACACCCCGATCCCCCAAAAAGTTAAAAAAAAACTCAGGTATGACCCTGCAATTTGGTTTGGTCACACATTTTATAGCCAATGTTATGTCCTACAAATTTCAGAAAGATCGGACAATAAACACAGAAGTTATTTAAGATTTTACTTTGCATTGTGTGGGGCTCAGTGAAAAAGCAAGCTAACTGCCTAAACCGCTTGCACTGCGTGCAGTATGTGTATGTTTGTATGTATGCACACTATTAGGCAAGTATGAATGGATGTCAGAGCTGGGTTCAGGGTATCTCCTAGTCGGGCACTCCCGACTAGAGCACTCTTACTTGTTTAATATTTGAAAAGCAGAATAAGAAAAAATTGAAATAATTATTGGTCGCCGCTAGGAATTGAACCAGCGACCTTTCGTATGCTAGGGCGCCACTTTACCCCTTACGCCACAAACCGTTTTGATGATCGATGACAAAACCCCTTGAAGAGCAGACTGTCAAAAGCTTTCTTGCGCTTGTTTTGCATTTCTACCATTTGTACAAGGAAATTTAAAGCAATTGCTTTGAAAACATCGAATTTATGGCCAAAACCGACTTGGAGTTGTAGGGCAGCTATAAGACATAGTGGTACGATCCGGCCGGCATCGACCAATGTGCTGTTTCTTTGAATAATAAGTATCTGTGCAATGTTTTATCGCGATAGCTTTGAAAACATGGAGTTTATGACCAAAACCGACTTCAAGTTGTATGGCAGCTATAAGATATAGTGGTCCGATCCGGCCGGCTCCGACCAATGTGCTGTCCCCTTGAATAAGAAGTGTCTGTGCAAAGTTGTATCGCGATAGCTCAAAAACTGAGGGACTAGTTTGCATACATACAGACAGACAGACGGACATGGCTAGATCAGTTTGCTTTGTTTTTCTGCATACTGGCAGTAACTTTTGGGGGTCTCAGACGCTTCCTTCTATGCGCTACAAACTTCAGCACAAACTTAATATACTATTTTCTTCGAAAAGAGTATAAGCACTTATAACTAAATTATATTTAAAATTATTCAAACTATCTACAGCCGAGTCCATCTAGTCATGATTTGGTTTTAAGGAACTCTATTAGATAATAGCTACCAATCAAACAAAATTTGTAATGAATCAATCAAAGCATTCTCAATAACAGGATGGAAAGTAAGGCACATGTAGCTCATCTGCCAAGTCGACATGTCTAGTCAATGCATTGGATACGTATCGGGACCCAAATCAGATAATTTGGCTCACAGCCGTGCTTTGCGCATATCATTTAAGTGAATATGACGACAGGATGCCAATAATGCTTGGGACTTGGTGCTATTTATTTACAGGAAGTCAATTATAAATTATGAGGACTGTGGATCACAACTTTTCAGTCCATCCGTATTGCGCATTATGCAACTCTGTGAGTTTATACAATATGAGCTAATTGCCGGGCACTTCAGCTATTTGGCAAAAATAAATATTAGCGTCAATAACTAACCATGTTTCGTATCACTTGTCATCGACATCGACAGTCACAACATTTGTTGTCGTTAATAATTTAAGAACTGACTGTAGCATTATATGGTTCCATATATAAATTAATTTTTTTTCTCTTTAATAATTTAAGAACTGACTGTAGCATTTTATGGTTGCATATATAAATTTATTTTTTCTCTCTTTACCGACAAGTGCCCATAACGATTTAGACGATTGACAGCTGCGAAGTGGGTGTCCATTGGGGTACCTTTTACCGTGGCTTTACCGATGTCGACAGTTCTTCGGGTGCTGTTGTTGCAGCTTTTCTTGCTGTTGTCGTTGTAGTTGTAGCTGTTGTCTTTGCTGTTACCCAGTCCGTGCCGTTGTTAAGTTTGTCATATTTTATGGGTCGGTTACGTCCGGCTCCGGCTACAGCTCCGGCTCCAGCTCCAGCTCCAGCTAATGCTCCGTTTCGGCATTTTGGCTGCCTTGACTGGTCCCCCTCTGTGGAGTGATATATATGACAGGCGGATTTTGTTTTTATTGGCATGGGTGACAATCCCTTTAGAATCTTTTATTTATTCACGCATGTTGGCAAAATGTGCCTCTTACACGCAATTCAAGAAGAGCGGATAGCTAACTTGTGACTAGGCACCTCAACAAGGACGAGAACAAAGACAATGAGACAACAAAACAACGAGACAAGACAACGACAACCACGACAACAATATAAATTGGACATGACTAAAAAACACACACAGTATGCAATGTGTGTGTGTTTGCTTAAGGCTATTGCATTATTAATTATCGTTAATTAGCCGCATGCAATTTTCACAGACTAACAATAAGTTGCACGGCAGAACAGGCACTTGAACAACAAATCGACTTGTAATTGTCGCAATTAATAAGGACGAATATAATATACAACAAACTAGTTTCTACTTAGCAGCATTTACACACATGCTGTGAGCAAACGGTAGGTAGATATACATACATATGTAATAAACGAATAAAATGATGATGAAGGACAAAAATGTATGATAATATTATCACATGTCTTCTTTATATAGTGATAACTTAATTGGCGAACTAGTCAGTTTGACTATAAGTCTAAATGAGAATAAGGGCACAAGTGTTCAACAATTGGTAATATTATTGTCACTTTTGACCTTGATAATATTCACACTTCTTGTATTACTGAGTTGAAAAACAAGTGCAATAAAATATTAGGCAATATAAGTTTATAATTATTACCTTGTAAAGCGTATTACAGTAGGAAATATAAGTTTATAATTATTCCCTTGTAAAGCGTATTATTGCGAAGCAAAATGTTCAACGTATTGAAATAGGATGCCATAAAGTATATGGGCGTTTCCATGGTGTTTGATTTCTGCAATCGTACGCACTTGAAGAAAAAACAAGTGGGGAACGATTATCTTCGGCGCGCCGAAGATTTTATACTCTTTTCGAACCTTTAGGCAATTTTCACACTGCCAACAGCACCACCGAAATATTTAATGACGCATATCTTTGCTCATTATAACTAAATCGATTTGAAATTTTAAACATTGATGAGATATAAGGATGTTCAAGTGTACAAGGAAATTTAAGGCGATGGCTTTGAAAAGATCGGATATATGGCCAAAACCGACTTCCAGTTGTATGGCAGCTATAAGATATAGTGGAGCGACCAGTCCGGCTCCAACCAATGTTCTGGCTCTTTAAATAAGAAGTATCTGTGCAAAGTTTAATCGCGATAGCTTTAAAAACATGGGATATAGCCAAAACCGATTTCGAGTTGTATGGCAGCTATAAGATATAGTGAACCGATCTGGCCGGCTCAGATTCATGTGATGTATGTTTAAATAATAAGCATCTGTGCAAAGTCTAATCGCGATAGCTTTAAAAACATGGGATTATGGTCCGGCCGTTTCCGACCAATGTGCTGTCCCTTTAAATAATAAGTCTTTGTGCAAAGCTTTATCACGATAGCTCAAAAACTGAGGGACTAGTTTGCATACAGACAGACAGACAGACAGACAGACGAACATGGCTAGATCAATTTGTTTTGTCATTCTAAGCATACTGGCAGTAACTTTTGGGGGTCTCCGACGCTTCCTTCTATGTGTTACAAACTTCAACACAAACTTAATATACTATTTTGTTCGAAAAGAGTATAAACAGATATCCAGAATTTGAAGGGCCCAACACTAAACTCTTATTTTTACCAACGGATTAAGTTGACTAAGTGTGAGCACAAATCCGTGAAATTGTCACGAGACAGTGAGTTGAATGCACGCGTGATGACATTATCTTGAGAGTAGTGATCGAATTTACTCTGACTTAATTGCATTTTATAGAAACTTAACCAGTTCCAATCTGAGTACGTAAAAGCCACGACCAAGCCCAATGTGATTTTTCAATCATTGCGACATCTTGTGAATGCGAGCTGTATATTAACTTTAATCCTGCCAACTGTGACACCATTCCGTTTTTCAATCAATTTGTCATCAATCACCAACCTAGGTCAGCACAAATAATTAAATAGATATATTCGATTTACTGGTGTAAATATCGAGTAAATATCGAAATGGATAATATTGTAATCTTTTGAAGTTAAGCCTTTTGAAATGTAAGCATCAGATACAGTTTAACAAATATTAAATTTCTTGGACATGAGAATATTCAATGAAAGTACAAATTTAAAACAAGTAAGAGTGCTCTAGTCGGGAGATACCCTGAACCCAGTCCTTACATTAATTCATACTAACCTATCAGTGTACTTACATACAAACTCAAACATACTGCAAGCAGTGCAAGCGGCTTAAGTAGTTAGCTTGATTCTTCACTGAGCACCACACAATAAAATCTTAAACAGCTTCTGTGTTTATTATCCGATCTTATTGAATTATTTGTTGAGCATACAATTGGCTATAAAATTTGTGTTCAAACCAAATTGCAAGGTCGTACCTTCAAAAATACTTTTGTTCCACTTTTGGGGGATGGTACCCAAAAAAGTCAAATATTTGCTTTTCGAAATTATACATGCCAAATTTGTGGCCTCTAGCTCTTATAACTTGTAAGTAAGAGCCCAAAAACGCTAGTCTGAAATAGAAATTTATCGATAACTTTTGAATGGGTCGAGTTATTGATAAAATGAAATAAACGTGATCTGTCCCGGGATTAGGAGAACTTATGTTCCATTTTTGAAGGTACGACCTTGCAATTTGGTTTGGTCACACATATTATCGACAATTGCGTGCCCCAGAAATTTCAATAAGATCGGACAATAAACACAGAAGTTATTTAAGATTTAACTTTCCATTGTGTGGGGCTCAGCAAAAAGCAAGCTAACTGCTTAAACCGCTTGCACTGCTTGTAGTGCAGCATGTGTGTGTTTAGATTAGTATGAAAGACATTTTGAATTTAGAAATCCTATATATACTAACTAACCTTGGCGTTAGCTAGGCACATATCGAATAATAGTACTTGCGTAGAAAAATTTTCTTTTACCAATCTTTAGAGGGGGTTACCAGAAGTCAAGCTTCCAAATTTTGGTGATTCTAGCACTAAAACAGTGGGAGATAAGGATTTTCTCGATTTTTGGGGGCGGGTGCGGGCGTGTCCCCAAATTTTTTTTAACCATCTTTAAAGGGGGTGACCCGAAGTCTATTTTCCAAATTTTGTGGTTCTAGCTCTAAAACTGTGAAAGAAATAAATTTTCGTGATTTTGCATGCGGACGGGGGCGTGGCCCTCTTGGCCGATCTTTAGAGGAGTTAGCCAGATGTCTACCCTCAAAGTTTTGTGGCTCTAGCCCTTAAACTGTGCGAGATATAGGCTTCCGTGTTTCGTGGGGGCGGGGTGGCTGGGGGGCGTTCTCGTGGCCGTGGCTGGGAAATCCATATGGCAATCTTTTCGGCTGGTGAACCTAAATATAAATTCCAAATTTTGTGACTCTAGCTTCAAAATTGCGAGAAATATACATATAGAAGTATACCGATTTTCGCGATTACGGTGGCTGGAGTGATCTATAGAGGACGTCACCAGTAATATATGTATAAAATATGGTGATTTTAGCTCTAAAACTGCGGGAGATATAAGGATTTAATTAAATTTTGTAGGGGGGCTGGTGGGCGTAATAGTGTGCGTGCCCGATAAACCTAGGACTCAATTTTTTCGGGAGGTCACCGGCAACATACCTACCTAATTTGATGACTTCATAGCTTCCAAATTGTGGAAAATATTCACATTTTATCGATTTGGGATTTGAGGTATATCAACATGTTATCGATTTGCCGGCCTCTTAGTGGGCGTGGCACAAATTTGGAGCAAACTTGATCTGAAGCTGATAGCTACAAGTATAACACTTCACTTTCATATAGATTCGGAAATACGTGCGTTCATCCAAACAGACAGACGGACGGCCTGACAGACATTCGACAAACCCAATATACTATGAATACCTCCGGTATCAGAGTATAGAAAGGTCAGCCCATAAAAGCTACATACTTTAGGTCTTTTGAGTGACCAGTGCGAGCTCTATAATTGAGAGACCACAAGCTATATAGCAGGAAAAACTATTTTAAAGGATTCTTGATAGTAATAGTCATATGCATGTGCATGAATCTGTTCTGCTTGCTGCCTGCTGTCTGTGCATGTCGCAGATGAGAAGGATACCTGTTTGGCTGCTTTGGTGGGCCAGAATCTTTATCATGCATGCTAGCATGTATAACATGAAGTAATGTTTGACATGTACGTTCCCTTAATTGGCTGCATTATTTATGGGCTGGCAAGACATGGGCCAAAACTCACCAGCAATGATACCCCACAGCAAAAGGGTTGACATATGGTTACGTCGCTTGAGTCTTCAATCACGGCGTAAAGAGTGGCTACCAGGGCGGTCAGTGTTTCTGTGAATATGGGTTTTTGGATATAAGATTAAACTATGTAACGCTCGACTGAATGAAATATTCACGAACTCAATTTACGATAACGGAATATTTCTATCTGTTAGATGGCTGCTGGCGATTGATTGACTAGTTGAAGCTTTGAATTATGCTCAAGGTAAACAGAGACCATTAATTAAATGGCATGGAGCGCCCCTAATCAGCGCAAAGGAATTGGTTGGTGTAATTTGTTTGCTCATTTCCTTCATTTGTCCTTGAATATAGCCGGAGTTAAAGTTGGAGTTGATGCGGAGTCTTCTCTTGTTCTTTATACTCTTTTCAAAGAAGATAGTCTATTAAGTTTATACTGAAGTTTGTAACGCATCGAAGAAACCGTCTGAGCCCCCAAAAGTTACTGCCAGTATGCTTAGAAAAACAAAACAAATTGATCTAGCCATGTCCGTCTGTCTGTCTGTCTTTCTATATGTATGCAGTTATTGAGCTATCGCGATGCAACTTTGCACAGACACTTCATATTCAAGGGGACAGCACATTGGTCGGAGCCGGCCGGATCGGACCACTAAATCCTATAGTCATAAATCCCATGTTTTCAAAGCTATCGCGATAAAACTTATTGGTCGGAACCGGCCGAATCTATCACTATATCTTATAGAACTGCCATACAACTTAAAGTCGGTTTTTGCCATGTATCCGGTGTTTTCAACGCCATCGCCTTCAAATTCCTTGTACACTTTAACATCCTCACAACTCATCAATGTTTAAAATTGGGAAACCATTTAGTCATAAAAAGCGATGATATGCGTCGGTTAATATTTTTAGAACAGGTCCATACAATCCAAATCCAAGTAAGTTTTTAGCAGACTGCTCTTTCAGCGAGCTTGTCATCGATCATCAAAACAGTTCGGTGGTGTAGGTGGTAAAGTGATGCACTGCGCAAAAGCGAAGTTCACGGCTTTATTTATTATCATTTATTTTAATTTTCTTACATTTCTTAGATTTTTATACTCTTTTCGAAGAAAATAGTTTATTAAGTTTGTGCTGAAGTGTGTAACGCGTAGAAGGAAGCGTTGGAAAAACCGAATAGTTACTGCCAGTATGCTTAGAATGACAAAACAAATTGATCCAGCTACTATGTCCGTCTGTCTGTATGTATGCAAACAAGTCGCTCAGTTTTTGAACTATCGCGATGAAACTTTGCACAGACACTTATTATTGAAAGGTACAGCACATTGGACGGAACCAGCCGGATCGGACAACTAAATCTTATAGCTGCCATACAACTGGAAGTCGGTTTTGGCCATATATCCGATTTTTTTCAAAGCTATCGCCTTAAATTTCCTTGAACACTTGAACATCTTTATAACTCATCAATGTTTAAAATTCCAAATCGATTGAGTTATAAAAGCAAAGATATGAGTCATTAAATATTTCGGTGGTGCAGTTGGCAGAGTGAAAATTTCCCAAAGGATCGAAAAGAGTATAAGATCTTCGGCACGCCAAAGATAATGCTTCCGCACTTGTTTTAAAAATTTTTATACTCTGATACCGAAGGCACTCATAGTATATTGGTTTTGTCGGATGTCCGTCAGGCCATCCGTCTGTCAGTCTGTCTGTCTGGATGAACGCACGTATTTCCGAAACGATATTAGATAGACCTTGAAATCTTTTGTGTTATGATTATAGCTATCTGCTTCAGATCAAGTTTGTTTCAAATTTATGCCACGCCCACTGGGAGGCTGGCAAATCGATAACATGTCGATACACCTCAAATCACAAATCGATTAAACGTGAATATCTCCCACAATTTTGAAGCTAGAGTAATCAAATTTGGTAGGCATATTGCTGGTGTCCACCCGAAAAAATTTTATCATAGGTTTATTGGCCACGCCCATTATTACGTCCACCAGCCCACCCTCCAAAATTAATTTGAAATGATTATATCTCCCGCAGTTTTAGAGCTAAGGTCACAATATTTGGAATATATATTACTGGTTACGTCTCTACAGATCGACGATGCCACTCCGCCCCCGTAATCGCGAAAATCGATATACATGAATGCACAATTCGATAACACATGTATATTTCCGCAATTTTGAAGCTAGAGTCCCCAAATTTGGAATTTAGACTAGGTCTGACCACCCCAAAAGATTCCGTCCTGGATTTACCGGCCACGCATACTAGAACGCCCCACAGCCTCTCTGCCCAAACGAAACACGGAAGCCTATATCTTGCACAGTTTAAGAGCTAGGGCCACCAAACTCTGAGGGTAGACTTCCGGCCAAATCCTCTAAAGATCGGCCAAAATGTTTTGGGCCACGCCCCTTCTCGCCCCCAAAAATCACGAAAGCTTATATCTTCCACAGTTTTAGAGCTAGAGTCACCAAAATTGGAAGATAGACTTTTTGTCACTCCCTCTAAAGATCAGAAAAAATTTTGGGGCCACGCCCTCTCCCGCCCCCAAAAATCGCGAAAATGTATATCTTCCACAGTTTTAGAGCTAGAGTCACCAAATTTTAAAATAGACTTCTGGTCACCCCCTCTTAAGATCGACCACGCCCCCTTTCGTCACCAAAATTTTGGAAGGCCGATTTAGGGCACACAAGCAAAAAGGTTCTGTTCACTTGCTTTCAGCTGTTCTTAAAATGGTATCAGACTATTACGCAGTCGGCTTCGCCCGATTGCAACGTTCTCACTTGTCTTAAACATATAGTAGCGTAAATATTTTGAAAGAAAAATTAAAATTCATACGATACCAATGGCTTGTAAAACCAATGCCACGCGAAAAAACGCTCACTATAATCGAGTCCGTCAGCGCTTTTCAAAACGGTTTGGTGGTGGAAGTCGTAAAGTTATGCGCTGACATATTTTTAATTTTTTATAATTCTTGTTTTCTTGTTCAAAATTGGAAAGCTTTAACATAATGATTCAGTTTGGCAGAATTTTTGGAAACGGTAGAGTGACTCGCTGCGCAAAAGTGATGTTCCTGGCTCAATTCCTGGTCGCAGCGGGGTTAACTTTCAATTTCATAAAAAAATTTTATACCCTGAACCCATTAAAAATGGTTAAAAAGGGTATTATGGTTTTGTGCAAAAGTATGTAACAGGCATAAGGAAGCATCTCTGACCATATAAAGTATATATATTCTTGATCAGTATCAACAGCCAAGTCGATTTAACCATGTCCGTCTGTCTGTCTGTCTGTCTGTCTGTCTGTCTGTCCGTCTGTCTGTCTGTCTGTCCGTCTGTCTGTCTGTCTGTCTGTATGAACATGCGGATATCAGAGACTACAAGAGCTAGAGACTTCATATTGGGAATATAAGTTCTCGTCGTGCCGGGACAGATCAAGTTTATTTCATTTTATTGATAGCTCATCCCGTTCAAAAGTTATCGATAACTTTTGATTTCAGACTTTCATAAGAGCTTAGGGCGCCTAATTTTGCATTTATAATCTCGAATAGCATACACATGTAACAAATTTTTCACTTTTTGGATATCACCACCCAATCCCCCCAAAATTTAAAAAAAAAACCCACTTTTTAAGGTATTTGGTTTGGTCACCCATTTTGTGGCCAATTTTATGCCCAACAATCTTCAATAAGATCGGACAATAAACTCAGCAGTGGTTTAAGCTTTAACTTTCCATAGTTTGGGGCTCAGTGAAGAAGCAAGACCAGTGTTTTTTTGTCATAACTTGAAAGTTATAAGAGCTAGATGCCTCAAATTGGACATGTATAATCTCGAATATCATACACATATTAAAAATATTTCACTTTTTGGATACCACCCCCCAATCCCCCCAAAAGTTGAAAAAACGCATTATTAAAGTTATGACCTTGCAATTTGGTTTGGTCACACATTTTATAGCCAGTGTTATGTCCTAAATTTCAGAAGGATCGGACAATAAACACAGAAGATTTTTAAGATTTTACTTTCCAATTAATGTATGCATACACACTGATAGATTAGTATGAATGTAAGGACTGGGTTCAGTGTATTTCCTAGTCGGGCACTCCCGACTAGAGCACTCTTACTTGTTCTACCCTGACCCCATTAAATTTGGTTAAAAATGTGATAGTGGTTTTGTGCAAAAGTATGTAACAGGCATAAGAAAGCATCTCTGACCATATAAAGTATATATATTCTTGATCAGTATCAACAGCCGAGTCGATTTCGCCATGTCCGTCTGTCTGTCTGTATGAACACGCATATATCAGAGACTACGAGCGCTAGAGACTACATATTTTGAATATAAATAGTCGTAGTACCGGGACAGATCAAGTTTGTTTCAGATTGTCGATAGCTCGTCCCGTTCAAAAGTTATCGATAAATTTCGATTTCTGACCAGCGTTTTTGGACCATAACTTAAAAGTTATAAGAACTAGAGGCACCAAATTTGGCATATATAGTCGTGCTATTCAAGACACGTTCATTGACACCTGCAACAAATATTTCACGTTTTGGATACCACCCCCAATCGTCCCAAAAGTTAAACAAGTGAGAACTTTGCAGTCGGGCGGAGCCGACTGCGTAATACTCTGATACCATTTTAAGAACAGCTGAAAGCAAGTGAACAGAACATTTTTGCTGGTGTATGAGTGACCAGAAATCGGCCTTTCAAGTTTTTGTGGCCGGGAGGGGCGTGGTCGATCTTAAGAGGGGGTGACCAGAAGTCTATTTTCCAAATTTGGTGATTTTAGCTCTAAAACTGTGGAGGATATACATTTTCGCGATTTTTGGTGGCGGGAAGGGGGCGTGGCCCCCAAATTTTTTGCCGATCTTTAGAGGGGGTGACAAGAAGTCTATCTTACAAATTGGATGACTCTAGCTTTAAAACTGTGGAATATATAAATTTTCCCGATTTTTTTTGGCCGGTGGTGGGGCGCGGTTTCCAAATTTTTTGGCCGATCTTTAGAGGACTTTTCCAGAAGTCTACCCTTAAAGCTTGGTGGCCGTAGCTCTTAAACTGTTTGAAATATAGGCTTCCGGGTTTTGTGGGGCGGAGTGGCTGGGGGGCGTTCTAGTGGGCGTGGCCGGAAAATCCAGGACGGAATCTTTTGGGGTGGTCAGCATTAGTCTCAATCCCAAATTTGGGGACTCTAGCTTCAAAATTGCGGGAAATATACACGTGCTATCGAATTGTGCATTCATGTATATCGATTTTCGCGATTAAGGGGGCTAGAGTGGGCGTGATCGAAACCAGTAATATATATTCCAAATATGGTGACCTTAGCTCTAAAACTGCGGGAGATATAAGCATTTCAAATTAATTTTGGAAGGGGGGCTGGTGGGCGTAATAATGGGCGTGGCCGATAAACCTAGCATCCAATTTTTTTGGAAGGTCACCAGCAATATACCTACCAAATATGATTACTCTAGCTTCAAAATTGTGGGAGATATTCACGTTTAATCGATTTGTGATTTGAGGTGTATCGACATGTAATCGATTTGTCACCCTCCCAGTGGGCGTGGCATACATTTGAAACAAACTTGATCTGAAGCAGATAGCTATAATCATAACACAAAAGATTTCAAGAGTCTATCTAATATCGTTTCGGAAATACGTGCGTTCATCCAGACAGACATATGGACAGACGGACGGCCTGACGGACATCCGACAAAACCAATATACTATGAGTACCTTCGGTATCAGAGTATAAAAAACGCATTTTTGAAGGTACGATCTTGCAATATGGTTGGTCACACATTTTATTGCTAATTGTATGCCCAAAATTTATATTTCAATAAGACGTTGTTAACTTTCCATAGCGTGGGGCTCAATGCAGCAGCAAGCTAAGTGCTTACACCGCTTGCACTGCCTGTACTGCTTGCAGCATGTGTGTGTTTATATGTATGGTTAGTTTGAATGAATATGAGGACTGGGTTCAGGGTATCTCCTAGTCGGGCAATCCCGACTATAGCATTCTTACTTGTTAATGGGTTCAGGGTATAAAAAACATTCCAATTGTATAATATAAGTATAGTATAATAATAAAGTTGTTTTCAAAGTGTACAGTATTAAATAAAACAAGTGGGCAAGAATTATATTATATTACAGCCAAAGGCCCAAGCAGCCAATGCTGTACCCTTTCGTTAGGTTATGAATTTTATTTTATACTCTTTTCGATTCAGTAGATAGATTTCACTAGCTACTATTTGACGCTTATGCATATGAGTTATTATAATACTCGACTAATTCCGAAACATCCCTTTGTACAATCTTTTTTCCAAATTGCTTAAGTTAACAATTAAATTAGAAAAAAAAAATAAAATAAATTATGTCGCGAGCAGGACTCGAACCCGTGACCTCGCGTTTGTCAGCGCATCACTCTACCAATTATACCACCGAGCCGTGTTAATCTTCTATGACAAACACCTGTTCTTTCAAAATATTTAATGACACATATCTTCGCTATTTATGACTGAATCCCTCTGCAATTCTAAACATAAGGATGGTCATATGTACAAGGAAATTGAAGGTGATAGCTTGGAAAAAATGGGACATATGGCCAAAACCTAAGGGACTAGTATCTATACATACAGACAGACAGATGGACATGGCCAGATTAATTTATTGTGTCATCCGAAGCATACTAGAACCTTATGCTTCGTTCTATGCATTATACACTTCAGCACAAAGTTAATATACTATTTTCTTTGGAATGAGTATAGTTGTTCTTATTTATATGCATAAGTGTATGTGTGTGTGTGTGTGTGTGTGTGTGTGTGTGTATGTGTGTGTATGTGTGTGTATGTGTGTGTATGTGTGTGTATGTGTGTGTATGTGTGTGTGTTTAAAAAACAAGTCGCATCAGCAGCGACACGGAGCATGTCCAGTAAGGGAAAAATAAATTTCTTTTAGCGGTTCCGAATAGCAAATTGCAGATTATCATTTCAAAAGACAAACCTTGCCACACATATCAGTGTCGCTGACTAGGGACTGTCTGTCGACTAGGGTACGGCAAATGGGTGAAAGTGTGTGTGCGTGCGTATGTATATTTGTGCAAGCTTAAAATGACGAATGACCACAGAACACCACACACATCTACAAACAAGGGCTCGGAAATCGGGATCAGAGAAGTAAAGCCAGAAAGGCAATAATAACAAGTGAGAACGTTGCAGTCGGGCGGAGCCGACTGCGTGATACTCTGATACCATTTTAAGAACAGCTGAAAGCAAGTGAACAGAAAATTTTTGCTGGTGTTTGGGTGACCCGAAATCGGCATTCCAAGTTTTTGGGAACGGGAGGGGCATGGTCGATCTTAAGAGGGGGTGACCAGAAGTCTATCTACCAATTTTGGTGACTCTAGCTCTAAAACTGTGGAAGATATAAGCTTTCGCGATTTTTGGGGGCGGGAAGGGGCGTGGCCCCAAAAAATTTGGCCGATCTTTAGAGGGAGGGACAAGAAGTCTATTTTACAAATTTCTTGACTCTAGCTCTAAAACTGTGGAAGATATACATTTTCGCGATTTTTGGGGGCGGAGGGGGGGAGGGGGCGTGGCCCCAAATTTTTTTTACCGATATTTAGAGGGGCTGACCAGAATTCTATCTTCCAAGTTTAATGACTCTAGCTCTGAAACTGTGGAAGATATAAATTTTCGCGATTTTTGGGGGCGGGAGGGGGCGGGGCCCCAAAATTTTTTGCCGATCTTTAGGGGGGCTGACAATAAGTCTATCCTCCAATTTTGGTGACTCTAGCTCTAAAACTGTGGAAGATATAAATTTTCGCGATTTTTGGGGGCGGGAGGGGGCGTGGCCCCAAAATTTTTTGCCGATCTTTAGGGGGGCTGACAATAAGTCTATCCTCCAGTTTTGGTGGCCCTAGCTCTTAAACTGTGTGAGATATAGGCTTCCGTGTTTCGTGGGGGCGGGGTGGCTGGGGGGCGTTCTAGTGGGCGTGGCCGGAAAATCCAGGACGCAATCTTTTGGGCTGGTCAGCCCTAGTCTAAATTCCAAATTTGGGGACTCCAGCTTCAAAATTGCGGGAAATATACACGTGTTATCGAATTGTGCATTCATGTATATCGATTTTCGCGATTACGGGGGCGGGAGTGGGCGTGGTCGAAATTTTGTTTCTGTAATCTGTAGAGGACGTCACCAGTAATATATATTCCAAATATGGTGACTTTAGCTCTAAAACTGCGGGAGATATAAGCATTTCAAATTAATTTTGAGGGGGGGCTGGTGGGCGTAATAATGGGCGTGGCCGATTAACCTAGGATCCAATTTTTTCGGGAGGTCACCAGCAGTATACCTACCAAATTTGATTACTCTAGCTTCAAAATTGTGGGAGTTATTCACGTTTAATCGATTTGTGATTTGAGGTGTATCGACATGTTATCGATTTGCCAGCCTCCCAGTGGGCGTGGCATAAATTTGGAATAAACTTGATCTGAAGCAGATAGCTATAATCATAACGCAAAAGATTTCAAGAGTCTATCTAATATCGTTTCGGAAATACGCGCGTTCATCCAGACAGACAGACGGACAGACGGACAGACGGACGGGCCTGACGGACATTCGACAAAACCAATATACTATGAGTACCTTCGGTATCAGAGTATAAAAACTTCAAAACAACAGTTTCGCGAGAATTGACATTGCGTTGAATTTTGATAATTGAGTTTGAGCAGATTTTGTGTTATTATACTCTTTTCGAAGAAAATAGTATATTACGTATGTGCTGAAAAGTGTAACGCATAGAAGGAAGCGTCGGAGACCCCCAAAAGTTACCGCCATTATGCTTAGAATGACAAAACAAATTGATCTAGCCATGTCCGTCTGTCCGTCTGTCTGTCTGTCTGTCTGTATGTATGCGAACTAGTCCCTCAGTTTTTGAGCTATCGTGATAAAACTTTGCACAGAGACTTATTATTCAAAGGGACAGCACATTGGTCGGAAACGGCCGGATCAGACCACTATATCTTATAGCTACCAAACAACAGGAAGTCGGTTGTGGCCATAAATCAAATGTTTTCAAAGCTATCGCGATGAAACTTTGCACAGATACTTATTATTCAAACATACATCAGATTGATCGGAGCCGATCGGATTGGAAGACTTTGCACATATATTTATTGTTCAAAATGACAGCACATGGATCGGAGCCGGCCGGATAGGACTACTATATCTTTCAAAAGAAAAATTTAAATTCATATGATATCAGTTCTTAGAACAAAAAAAAATAATTGCAGTGCGACAAAACGAATTTTTACAGCATATGAAAGCGCTGCAGATGGCAAAGTGCAAATTGTCTAAATGTTCGAAAAGAGTATGAAATCTTCACCACGCCGAAGATAATCCTTTCCCACTTGTTTTTTTTTCGATTTCTGTATATCTTTTCTTTAATCTTTTCTTTTAGTTATTAAGGATAAGGAACAGAAATCAAGTCTCTAACAGCAGAAAAGCAATCAACAGGAAGAAAGGACGGAAGGAAATTCAAACGATTCACAGTGAAACATAGTACTCGTCGTACATAAATATAGAGTCAAGCTATCGATATACTATGTACGACTACTAAACTACCGTTATTGGTATTAAATTATTGACATCTGTTGTTCAGACGCCAATCTGCAGCAGTTGCAGCACAAACAACAAGCAACAGCTCCAAGTCATTATGCATGTTCGAACATTGTTCACAGTGCACTTTACTCGATATCGTTATGACTATGTAGAGGCATGTATCTGGCACTAATAAGTACGAGTGCACCACAGCACCATAACCACACAGCTCCAACTTCCGAAGTCCAAGTGCTGCCCCAGCTGCAGATACAGACAAATGCAATTTTGCTGTCCGATCATCGATCCCTTCTGTTTTATGCTCTCATGTGGTGCACTATACCAATATGGTAGTGCAGCAGTGGTGCGTCTTTGTCGTCGTTGCCATCGCCATCGTCAATCGTTGCATCGGCTCCAGGCACATGCTCATGCACAGTTTTATGCACTGTCTCTCGCGTCCTCGTCGTCTCTGGTTCAATCTTCAGTTTTGGCATATGCTGCTGCCATAGTATCAAGAGCGTGTAGCTAAATTCTTGCCGTGACCGCCCCTTTCAATTCTGTATTATCAGATTAGCTCTTGTCGTAATCCATTTGTTGTTGCTGCTGCTTTCGTTGTTGTGATGCTTGCTCAATGCTATTGACCGCTAGCATTAAGTTACGAGCCAAAGTTAAGCCAGCCAGCACCCAAATGATGCTCTACGATGTTGTTGATAATAATATTAATAATATTAAAAATCATCATGAATGATGATGATGATGATGATGACACTGTACGCTGTTTCATGGGTTTATGCGACAGGTGTAGCTAAGAGGCAATGTTAAATCGTAACAACCAAGCTTAGACTAAGAAGTGCTCATTATTCTACATACATAATACAAGTTTTGCTTAGAATAATTGAGCTTAGTTTAATACTCTGAGTAGAAATTGCAAGTGTCCTCTATTAGCCACATTTGCTCGGGTGGGTCCAGAAAGCGTTTAGTTTCTGGTAGACGCGGAACCCAAAATAGTAAAACAAGGCTGTCGAGGCAGATCCACATGTTTCCTTATGATACTTGTCGATCAGCAGAAAATGCTGCAAATATTCTTAGGCCCGGAACATGTAAAACTCGAGCAGGAAATGTGAGACGCTGGCTAAAAATAACCTATAAAACAAGTAAGAGTGCTCTAGTCGGGAGTGCCCGACTAGGAGATACCCTGAACCCAGTCCTTACATTCATACTAATCTATCAGTGTGTATACATACATGTAATGGAAAGTAAAATCTTTAATAACTTCTGTGTTTATTGTCCGATCTTTCTGAAAATTGTAGGACATAACATTGGACATAAATTGTGCGATCATACCAATTAACAAGGTCATAACTTCCAAAATGCGTTTTTGGGGGGATTGGGTGGTGGTATCCAAAAAGTGAAATATTTTTAATATGTGTATGATACTCGAGATTATACATGCCCAATATGGCCTCTACCTCTTATGGTCTGAAGTCGAAATTTATCGATAATTTTTGAGCGGGACGAGTTATCGATGAAATGAAATATACTTGTACTGTCCCGGGACTACAAGAACTTATATTCCAAATATGAAGAATCCAGACGGACATAGCTAGGTTCAGGGTAAAACAAGTGGGGAAGGATTATCTTCGGTGTGCCGAAGATTCTATACTCTTTTCGAACCTTTAGGCCATTTTCACTCTGCCAACTGCACCACTGAAATTTCATATGCTGTAAAAAATCGTTTTATCGCGTGGCATTTAATTTTGTTGTTCAAATTAATTTAATTTTTTCATTTAAAATGTTAAATTCAATCTATTTAATTGCTAAAAAAAATTTTTTTTTAAGGAAGAATAAGAACAAGTGAGAATGTTGCAGTCGGGCGGAGCCGACTGCGTAATACTCTGATACCATTTTTAGAACAGCTGAAAGCAAGAGAACAGCAAATTTTTGCTGGTGTTTGGGTGACCCGAAATCGGCATTCCAAGTTTTTGGGAACGGGAGGGGCATGGTCGATCTTAAGAGGGGGTGACCAGAAGTCTATCTACCAATTTTGGTGACTCTAGCTCTAAAACTGTGGAAGATATAAGCTTTCGCGATTTTTGGGGGCGGGAAGGGGCGTGGCCCCAAAAAATTTGGCCGATCTTTAGAGGGAGTGACAGTAAGTCTATCTTAAAAATTTCTTGACTCTAGCTCTAAAACTGTGGAAGATATACATTTTCGCGATTTTTGGTGGAGGGAGGGGGCGTGGCCCCAAATTTTTTTTTACCGATATTTAGAGGGGCTGACCAGAATTCTATCTTCCAAGTTTAATGACTCTAGCTCTGAAACTGTGGAAGATATAAGTTTTCGCGATTTTTGGGGGCGGGAGGAGGCGGGGCCCCAAAATTTTTTGCCGATCCTTAGGGGGGCTAACAATAAGTCTATCCTCCAATTTTGGTGACTCTAGCTCTAAAACTGTGGAAGATATACATTTTCGCGATTTTTGGGGGCGGGCGGGGCCGTGGCCCCAAAATTTTTTGTCCGATCTTTAGAGGACTTGGTCAGAAGTCTACCCTCAAAGTTTGGTGGCCCTAGCTTTTAAACTGTGCGAGATATAGGCTTCCATGTTTCGTGGGGGCGGGGTGGCTGGGGGGCGTTCTAGTGGGCGTGGCCGGAAAATCCAGGACGCAATCTTTTGGGCTGGTCAGCCGTAGTCTAAATTCCAAATTTGGGGACTCTAGCTTCAAAATTGCGGGAAATATACACGTGTTATCGAATTGTGCATTCATGTATATCGATTTTCGCGATTACGGGGGTGGGAGTGGGCGTGGTCAAAATTTGGTTTCTGTAGTCTGTAGAGGACGTCACCAGTAATATATATTCCAAATATGGTGGCTTTAGCTCTAAAACTGCGGGAGATATAAGCATTTCAAATTAATTTTGGAGGGGGGCTGGTGGGCGTAATAATGGGCGTGACCGATTAACCTAGGATCCAATTTTTTCGGGAGGTCACCAGCAATATACCTACCGAATTTGATTACTCTAGCTTCAAAATTGTGGGAGTTATTCACGTTTAATCGATTTGTGATTTGAGGTGTATCGACATGTTATCGATTTGCCAGCCTCCCAGTGGGCGTGGCATAAATTTGGAATAAACTTGATCTGAAGCAGATAGCTATAATCATAACGCAAAAGATTTCAAGAGTCTATCTAATATCGTTTCGGAAATACGAGCGTTCATCCAGACAGACAGGACGGCCTGACGGACATTCGACAAAACCAATATACTATGAGTACCTTCGGTATCAGAGTATAAAAAGACAAGTGCGACGGGATTATCTTTGGCGTGCCGAAGATTGTATACTCTTTTCGAACCTTTAGCCAATTTTCACTCTGCCAACTGCACCACTGAAATTTCAAAAGTAGTACGAAATCGTTTTATCGCGTGGCATTTATTTTTTTGCTCTAAGAATTGGTAACATATGAATTTAAATTTTTCTTTTAAAATATTGAGTTCAAGCTATTTGACATAGGTTGGAAACAAATAATTTGAAAAAAAAATAAAGATCAGTAAGTCGCGGCTGGGATTTGAACCGAGATCTCCCCGTTTGTCAGCGCAGCACTCTAATACTTACGCCACCAAGCAGTTTTGAAATGCGCTGACAAAATCGATTATAGTGATGGTTTTTTATTGCGTTGTATACTTTTTGTTCCAAGACATTGGTAGTAAATGAATTTGATTATAGTTATTTTATATTTGAAAAGAAGATCGTTTGTCAGCGCAGCCTCTACTACTTACACCAATCAGTTTTAAAAATCGCGGACGAATTCGATTATACTGATTGTTTGTTTTTTCGCGTGGCATTACATTTGTTCTAAGACATTGAAAGCAAATTTATTTGATTACAGTTGTTTTATATTTGAAAGGAAGAATAAGAAAAAAGTGAAAATAAATGGATCAGTCGCCGCTGAGATTCGTACCCAGGACCTTTCGTTTGCCAGGGTGGCACTTTACCCCTTACGCCACAAACCGTTTTGATGATCGATGACAAAGTCCCTTGAAGAGCAGACAGTTTAAAACTTACTTGTTTATTTTTTGTTCTAAGCCATTGGTGGGAATAAGAAAAAAAATGAAAATAAATGATCATTTGCCCGCTGAGTACGAACCTGGGACTTTGCGTTTTTTCAGCGCGTCACTGTACCCCTTACGCCATAAGCCGTTGGTATTTTCGACGACAAAATTTTTGAACTTTGAATTGTAATGTATTATTTTTATACTCTGAAACCAAAGGTACTCATAGTATATTAGTTTTGTCGGATGTCCGTCAGGCCGTCCGTCTGTTCGTCTGTCCATCTGGATGAACGCACGTATTTCCGAAACGATATTAGATAGACTCCTGAAATCTTTTGTGTTATGATTATAGCTGGCTGTCGCGAAAGTTAATATCTTCCACAGTCTTAGAGCTAGAGTCACCAAAATTGGAAGATAGACTTCTAGTCATCCCCTCTAAAGATCGGAAAAAATTGTGGGGCCACGCCCCCTCCCGCCCCCAAAAATCGCGAAAGCTTATATCTTCCACAGTTTTAGAGCTAGAGTCACCAAAATTGGAAGATAGACTTCTGGTCACCCCCTCTTACGATCGACCATGCCCCTCCCGTTCCCAAAAACTTGGAATGCCGATTTCGGGTCACCCAAACACCAGCAAAAATTTTCTGTTCACTTGCTTTCAGCTGTTCTTAAAATGGTATCAGAGTATTACGCAGTCGGCTCCGCCCGACTGCAACGTTCTCACTTGCTAATATGTACATATGTTAAGATACACATTAGAGTTCATAATGCCATCAACAAAAACCAAATTGCCCATACCACGTGCAGACATATAGCCCCAAACTATAACTGAACCTCCACCGTGCTTTATAGTTGCTGTTGTATTTTTAGGATTAAACGCGTATCCAGGCTTACGCCATATAATGTGACGACCGCCATAGCCAAAAATTTTGTATTTGCTCTAGTCATTGAATATGATAGTCTCCCAGAGTGAAAATGGTTGTATTTTGTAGCAATTATCAATAGATAATCTCTTTGTAAAATTTACAGTGGAAATTATAATTTTTTCTGAAAACTCGACCATGTATATCTTTTGATCGGAGCACCCTGCGGACAGTTTCATCACATACGCTTGTGTTGAGGGTCGTTTGGAGAATATCGTTAATTTTTGGAGCAGAAATATGTGGGTTATTCCTGTTTTCCTGTAGAACTTTCCTCTCCTCTCTGGCAGATAAAGACTTTGGACGTCCAGAACGCTGGATATTTTCCAATCTACCGCGATATTTCAAACGCTGTATAGCACTTCGGATAGTGGTAGGACTTCTGTCGAACATTTGGCAATAATAATTGGTAGATCGCCCTTCATTGTTAAGATATAATATTATTTTCTTCTCAACCACAATTAATTCCTTTCCCTTGATCATTTTGACGTACTAACAAAAATTTTGATGGTCAAATTGAACACATTGAGCGAAAATCTTATCTACACAATTAAAAATGTGCAAAAAAAAACATTAAACAAGTGGGGAAGGATTATCTTCGTCGTGCCGAAGATTTTATACTCTTTTCGAACCAATAGGCAATTTTCACTCTGCCTACTGCACCACTGAAATTTCATAAGCTGTACAAAATCGTTTTGTCGCGTAACATTTTTTTTTTTGTTCTAAGAATATTTAATTCATTGCCAGTTGTATAGCAGCTATAAGATATAGGGATCCGATCCGGCCGGCTCCAAAGAATGTGATGTCTCTTTGAATAAGAAGTATCTGTGCAAAGTTTCATTGCGATAGATTAAAAAATATGGGATATATGGCCAAAACCGACTTCGAGTTGTATGGCAGCTATAAGATATAGCTATCCGATCCAGCCGGCTCCAACCAATGTGATGTCTCTTTGAATAATAAGTAACAGTGCAAAGTTTCATTGCGATAGATTAAAAAACATGGGATATATGGCCAAAAATGACTTCAAGTTGTATGGCAGCTATAAGATATAGTGGTCCGATCCGGCCGGCTCCGACCAATGTGCTGTCCCCTGAAATAATAGGTGTCTGTGCAAAGTTTTATCGCGATAGCTCAAAAACTGAGGGACTAGTTTGCATACATACAGACAGACAGACGGACATGGCTAGATCAATCTGTATTGTCATTCTAAGCATACTGGCAGTAACTTTTGGGGGTCTCCGACGCTTCCTTCTATGCGTTACAAACTTCAGGACAAACTTAATATACTATTTTCTTCGAAAAGAGTATAAACATGTACAAACATGCACAATCAAAAATAACGGAAGAGGCAACAACCGCAATGAATACTTTTGTGACATGAAAATATGCGGTTTTTTTTTAGTTTTGTTGCTCTATTTTGATAACTGTTAAACGGTTTGCAATTTTTATACCCTGAACCAATTAAAACAGGGTAAAAAGGGTATTATGGTTTTGTGCAAATGTATGTAACAGGCATAAGGAAGCATCTCCGACCATATAAAGTATATATATTCTTGATCAGTATCAACAGTCGAGTCGATCTAGCCATGTCCGGTCTGTCTCGTCTGTCTGTCTGTATGAACACACAGATATCAGAGACTACAAGAGCTAGAGACTTCATATTTGAAACATAAGTTCTCCTAATCCCGGGACAGATCAAGTTTATTTCATTTGATCGATAACTCGTCGCATTCAAAAGTTATCGATAAATTTTGATTTTAGACTAGCGTTTTTGGGACATAACTTCAAAGTTATAAAAGCTAGAGACCCCAAATTTGGCATGTATAATCTCGAATAGCATACACATGTAACAAGTATTTCACTTTTTGGATACCACCCCCCAAACCCCCCAAAAGTAAGAAAAACGCATTTTTGAAGGTACGACCTTGCAATTTGGTTTGTTTTGACACATTGTTTATTAGTCGACAATTGCTATGTCCCAAAAATTTCAGTAAGATCGGACAATAAAAACAGAAGTTATTTGAGATTCAACTTTCCATTGTATAGGGCTCAGCGCAACAAGCAAGCTAACTGCTTAAACCGCTTGCACTGCTTGTACTGCTTGTACTGCAGCATGTGTGTGTTTAGATTAGTACGAATTATTGTAAGGACTTGGTTCAGGGTATCTCGTAGTCGGGCACTCCCGACTAGAGCACTCTTACTTGTTTTTTGTTCTAAGAATATTTAATTCATTGCCAGTTGTATAGCAGCTATTAGATAAAGTGATCCGATCCGGCCGGCTCCAACCAATGTGATGTATCTTTAAATAATAATTATGTGTGCAAAGTTGTATGGCGATAGCTTTAAAAACATGGGTTATATGTCCAAAACCGACTTAGAGTTGTATGGCAGCTATAAGGAATAGTGATCCGATCCAGCCGGCTCCAACCAATGTGATGTCTCTTTGAATACTAAGTATCAGTGCAACGTTTCATGGCGATAGATTAAACAAGTAAGAGTGCTCTAGTCGGGAGTGCCCGACTACGAGATACCCTGAACCCAGTCCATACAATCATTCATACTGATCTAAACACACACATGCTGCAGTACAAAAAGTGCAAGCGGCTTAAGCAGTTAGCTTGCTTTTTCGCCGAGCCCCACACAATGGAAAGTTAAATCTTAAATAACTTCTGTGTTTATTGTCCGATCTTATTGAAATTTTTGGGGCAACAATTGTCAATAATATGTGTTACCAAACCAAATTGCAAGGTCGTACCTTCAAAAATGCGTTTTTTGATTTTTGGGGTGATTGGGGGTGGTATCCAAAAAGTGAAATATTTGTTACATGTGTATGCTATTCGAGATTATACATCCCAAATTTGGGGCCTCTAGCTATTATAACTTTTAAGTTAAGGCCCAAAAACGCTAGTCTGAAATCTAAATTTATCGATAACATTTAAACGGGACGAGTTATCGATAAAATGAAATAAACTTGATCTGTCCCGGGATTACGAGAACTTATATTCCAAATATGAAGTCTCTAGCTCTTGTAGTCTCTGATATCCGCGTGTTCATACAGACAGACGGACGGACGGACGGACAGACAGACAGACGGACATGGCTAAATCGACTCGACTGTTGATACTGATCAAGAATATATACACGTGATATCATCTAAAATACTTCATTGCTAAGCATATTGAGCATAAACGCAAGTATTTCACCATCTTAGCATCTACTTTTCTATATTTTTTTTTACAGCATTCGTAGAATGATGTTTACGAAAGACAATGCAAAAGAAAAAATTGCGAAAACGTTTAACAGTTATCAAAATAGAGCAACACAACGGAAAAAAACGTCATATTTTCATGTCACAAAAGTATTCATTGCGGTTGTTGCCTCTTCCGTTATTTTAGCTTGTGCATGTTTGTACATGTTTTTTTATGTTTTTTTTTTGCACATTTATATTGTGTAGATAAGATTTTCGCTCAATGTGTTCAATTTGACCATCAAAGTTTTTGTTAGTACGTCAAAATGGTCAAGGGAAAGGAATTAAGTGTGGTTGAGAAGAAAATAATATTATATCTTCACAATGAAGGGCGATCTACCAATTATATTTGCCAAATGTTTGACAGAAGTCCTGCCACTTATCCGGAGTGCTATACAGCGTTTGAAAGAATGCGGTAGATTGGAAAATATCCAGCGTTCTGGACGTCCGAAGTCTCTATCTGCCAGAGAGGAGAGTAAAGTTCTACAGGAAAACAGGAATAACCCACATATTTCTGCTTCAAAAATTAACGATATTCTCCAAACAACCCTCAACACAAGCGTATGTGATGAAACTGTCCGCAGGGTGCTCCGATCAAAAGATATACATGGTCGAGTTTTCAGAAAAAATTATAAATTCCACTGTAAATTTTACAAAGAGATTATCTATTGATAATTGGTACAAAATACAACCATTTTCACTCTGGGAGACTATCATATTCATCGGCTAGAGCAAATACAACAGTTTTGGCTCTGGCAGTCGTCACATTATATGGCGTAAGCCTGGATACGCGTTTAATCCTAAAAATACAACAGCAACTATAAAGCACGGTGGAGGTTCACTTATGGTTTGGGGCTATATGTCTGCACGTGGTATGGGCAATTTGGTTTTTGTTGATGGCATTATGAACTCTAATGTGTATCTTAACATATTAAAAAAAAAATGTGGCCGTTACTGCCTCAAAAATGGGATTTGAGCGTGGTCAATTTCTGTTTCAACAAAATAACTACCCAAAACACACTGCTTGGCAGTACAAATGTGGATTTTATGCAACACTAAATAGTCAAAATCTCCCCCACAGAGTCCCTACACAAATCCCATCAATAATCTATAGTCATATCTTAAGCTAAAAGTTAGATAGAACCATATTTCTTCAAAAGTAGTCTAAAGCAGGTGCAGCAGGATGAATGGTCCAAGATAGGTCCCGAATATTGCCGTAAATTGGTGGAATCGATGTCAAGACGCTTGGAGGGTATATGAGACAGCAAGGGACACAAAAAAAAATAATAACTTAAACTGCATTACCTAAATTTTCGTAACATAAGTAAATATATATAAGAGCGATGAATACTTTTGTGACATGAAAATATGCGTTTTTTTCCGTTGTGTTGCTCTATTTTGATAACTGTTAAACGTTTTCCAATTTTTTCTTTTGCATTGTCTTTCGTAAACATCATTCTACGAATGCTGTGAAAAAAAATATAAAAAAGTAGTTGCTAAGATGGTGAAATACTTGGGTTTATGCGCCATATGCTTAGCAATGAATACTTTAGTGATTCACTGTATATACTTTATATAGTCGAAGATGCTTCCTTATGCCTGTTACATACTTTTGCACAAAACCATAATACCCTTTTAACCCATTTTTAATGGGTTCAGGGTATAAAAATATAGAAAAGTAGATGCTAAGATGGTGAAATACTTGGGTTTATGCTCCATATGCTTAGCAATGAATACTTTAGTGATTCACTGTACATACATATATGCCAATAGTGCGTGGGTTACTGTCGGCTATTTGCATGTGTGTAATAAGAGATACCCAGAGATACATACATACACACATGGTTACATACGAAGCGCAATAAAGTGGCAAATGAAAATAAGTCAGATATTATATATGTATGTATGTATGTATGTACATTTGTATATTAAGCACAGTATATGCATGTACTGCCGTGTATGTATATATGTATGTGAGCCGTGTGGTCAATTTACATTCATGCATGTGTGTGTGTGTACACATATGTAAGCTTAATGTAAGGGTATGCAGAATATGCGGCGAGGACGCTGATGTGAACGTGCCGTGGATACGGATAACCCGTTGCTGTTGCTGGTGCTATTGTTTTCTGTTGTTTCTGTGTGTCCTACAGGCCTCACGATAACATTGTGGCAATTTTATTTACCCACAATCTGTTTTATTCTTTGAGTTCGAGCTGCAGGCAGGCACTGAGGCCAGAGAGCCTTAACTACAGGAAGGAAGAGAACGAATTTCACGGAAGGAAACACTAAAATGTTACTTTAAATAAATTGCTCTACTCGTACAACGAACCTCTATTATTTTCTACTAAGGGAGGCCACTGCATTGGCGTCGCCACTGCCATTGTTACCACTACCGGCCTAGGGGTGACATGGACAACCACAAGCCATTGCCACCCAGCAGAGGTACTTAATCGTAGTGTGTGCAGTATCTATAGATACTCCTCGCTCACTACCCATATGTGTGTTCGACTGCATGTGAGTACAGCCTGTTCCATGCATTTATTTATTTTGATACTGACGCCTCCGCAGAGGGAGTACAATTTACGAGCCTTTTTATCGATCTTAAACTTAAAATCGCATGCATAGCAACCCCCTAAATTTAACTAACCACAATTTTGCATTTTGCCAATGGCATCCTAATAAGTACATTCCACACTCTCTCACCCTTACACACACACTCACACACCCAAATATGTGTGTTAGGCATCCCAAATGTCGCCTTAAATATACTGGCTCAGATGCACCCCACAACATTTGTCGATCTTTACAACACCTGCATTTCGGGTAAGATACTAGAGCTCCTGGTTGGAAATCGCATCGAAAAAATTTCTTTCAGAAAGCATCGGAGTACTGTGGATGCCATAGCCGCAGTCACAAAACTGGCAAGCATCTCGATCGAAGGAACTACGTTGACCGTGGGGACGAAGCAATATTGCCTAGTCAGCACCCTGGATGTGAAATATGCGTTCAACTCTGCCAATTGGATGAGAGTTTTGGAGGCACTGTACAGACTGCAAGTCCCCACCTACCTCATGGAGCTGATTGAAAGCTACTTCAGTGATCGCATCCTACTCTTTGATACGGATCTAAGACAGAGATGTCACCAACTTACAGGAGGATTGCCACAGGGATCCGTACTGGGACCCATGATATGAAGTGTGATGTACGATGGAGTCTTTCGCCTATTCCTTCTCGACGGAACTACAATAGTCGGCTTTGCAGATGACATCGCACTCATCTCCATAGTAAAGCACATCGGCCAAGTGACTGTAAGAAACAGTACAGCCATTGAAATGGTCATTAATTGGCTGCGTCAAAACGGCTTATCGCTAGCTGAGCTCAAAGCCGAAGCAGTCCTTATCAGCAGTCGGTAGCGAGTGGAGAAGGCGAGGATTCGGGTTGACTCGACCATAATTGAGTCCAAGCCTTTCATAAAATAACTAGAAGGTGCTTCAATCAGCACCTGGAATACGTTGGCGGCAAGGCAGCGCTTGCAGTTGCTGCGGTAAGTCGCTAACAACAAGGGCCCAAAGCAAACAGGCGTCTGATTCCTAGCAGGGGCAATCCCATTCTTCATCAGGGGATGCAACACGGTATATCGGTAATGCGATGATTCCGCATGGTAACGGAGGATGCGGCACTGGTTGTTGCGGCGATGATCTCGTAGTGGCAGAACGGGGTATCGCGGAATTCGCAATGCGTCGTTTACCTTGTGGCAGGATAGATGGGATGCGGCCACCAAGGGCAGATGCTCGCATAGCATCATTCCCCACATCACTACCTGGAGTCAGCAGAAACATAGGCAGGTTGAATACTACCTGGTCCAGTTGATAACAGCCCACAGCTGCTTCAAAACCTACCTCAACAGGTTCAAGAACGAGGATAATATGTTCTGCGACTATTGCAGAAAAGGAGTCGTAGAGGATGTTGAACACGCATTTTTTGTCGAAGTAGAGCCTTGAGGTGTGTTCCTTGGGTAGCGGCCATCTTTTCATCATCGACTTATATTTCATATTTATACTGTTTTCGAAGAAAATAGTATATTAAGTTTGTGCTGAAGTTTGTAACGCATAGAAGGAAGCGTCTGAGACCCCCAAAAGCTACTGCCAGTAAAATGATGAGTTATGAAGATGTTCAAGTGTACAAGGAAATTTAAGGCAATTGCTTTGGAAACATCGGATTTATGGCCAAAACCGACTTAGAGTTGTATGGCAGCTATACGATATAGTGGTCCGATCCGGCCGGCACCGACCAATGTTCTGTTCTTTTGAATAATAAGTATCTGTACAAAGTTTTATCGCGATAGCCTTGAAAACATGGGATTTATGACCGAAACCGACTTCAAGTTGTATGGCAGCTATAACATATAGTGATCCGATCCGGCTAGCTCCAATCAATGTGCTGTCCCTTTGAACAATAAGTATATGTGCAAAGTTTCATAGCGATAGCTTTAAAATCGTGGGATATATGGCAAAAACCGACTTCGAGTTGGCAGTTGGCAGCTATAAAATATAGTGGTCCGATCCAGCTGGATCCGACCAATGTGGTTCACATTTGTATAATAAGTCTCTGGGCAAAGTTTCATCGCGATAGATAAACTGAGGGATTAGATCCCATACATACATACAGACAGGTAGACAGACAGACGGACATGGCTAGATCAATTTGTTTTGTCATTCTTGGCATAATGGCAGTAACTTTTGGGGGTCTCCGACGCTTCCTTATATGCGTTACAAACTTCAGCACAACCTAATATGTATGTTGAATCTTTATTCTCCCATTTATCAACATTATAACAAGTAAGAGTGCTCTAGTTGGGAGTGCCCGACTAGGAGATACCCTGAACCCAGTTCTTACAACCATTCATGCTTACCTATCAGTGTACATACAAAGAAACACACACATACTGCAAGCAGTACAAGCGTTTTAAGCAGTAAGCTTGCTTTTTCACTGAGCCCCACAATGGAAAGTAAAATCTTAAATAACTGCTGTGTTTATTGTCCGATCTCTCTGAAATTGTTAGGACATAAGATTGGCTATAAAATGTGGGACCAAACCAAATAGTAAGGTCATAACTTCAAAAATGCGTGTTTTTCAACTTTCGGGGGATGGGGGGTGGTATCCAAAAAGTGAAATATTTGTATTATGTGCATGATATTTGAGATTATACATGCCCAATTTGGGGCCTCTAGCTCTTATAACTTTCAACTTATGGCCAAAAACCACTGGTATGAAGTCGAAATTCATCGATAACTTTTGAACAGGACGAGTTATCGATAAATGAAATAAACTTGTACTGTCCCGGGATTACGAGAACTTATATTCCAAATATGAAGTCTCTAGCTCTTATAGTCTCTCATATCGTGCTCATACAGACGGACAGACGGACATGATTAGATCGACTCGGCTTTTGATACTGATCAGGAATATATATACTTTATATGGTCGGAGATGCTTCCTTATGCCTGTTACATACTTTTACACAAACCTATAATACCCCTTTTTACCCATTTTTAATGGGTTCAGGGTATAAAAAAACACGTTAAGTATTTATATTTATACTCTTTTCGAAGAAAATAGTATATTAAGTTTGTCCTGAAGTTTGTAACGCATAGAAGGAAGCGTCTGAGACCCCCAAAAGTTACTGCCAGTATGCTTAGAAAAACAAAACAAATTGATCTAGCCATGTCCGTCTGTCTGCCTGTCTGTCTGTCTGTCTGTTTGTCTGTCTGTCTGTCTGTCTGTCTGTATGTATGCAAACTAGTCCCTCAGTTTTTGAGCTATCGCGATGCAACTTTGCACTGACACTTATTATTCAAGGGGACAGCACATTGGTCGGAGCCGGCCGGATCGGACCACTATATCTTATAGCTGCCATACACCTCAAAGTCGGTTTTGGCCATAAATCCGATGTTTTCAAAGCAATTGCCTTAAATTTCCTTGAACACCTGAACATCCTTATAACTCATCAATGGGTAAAATCACAAATCGATTGAGTCATAAACAGCGAAGATATGCGTCATTAAATATTTTGAAAAAACAGGTGCATATGAGCAAACAAAGTCAAGCGCAAGAAAGCTTTTGATAGTCTGCTCTTCAAGGTATTTTGTCATCGATCATCAAAACGGTTTGTGGCGTAAGGCGTAAAGAGCCGCGCTAACGAACGCAGGTTTCGCAAGTTCGAGCCTCGACGGCGACTGATTGTTAATTTTAATACTTTTTCTTTTTCTTCCTTTCAAATATATAACTGTAATCAAATAAATTTGCTTCCAATGGCTTAGAACAAAAACAATGCCACGCGAAAAAACAAATGCTGTCAAACGCGAGTTGCAGGTTGCAGGAAAACAAAACAAGGAAATTTGTAACAGTCGGCTCTTCAAGCAATTTTGTCAGCGATCATCAAAACGGCTTGTGGCGTAAGGGGTAAAGTTGCGAACTGGTGAGCGAGAGGTCCTGGGTTCAAGTGCCAGCGGCGACTGGTCATTTATTTTCATTTTTATACTCTGATACCGAAGGTACTCATAGTATATTGGTTTTGTCGAATGTCCGTCAGGCCGTCCGTCTGTCCGTCGTCGTCTGTCTGTCTGGATGAACGCGCGTATTTCCGAAACGATATTAGATAGACTCTTGAAATCTTTTGCGTTATGATTATAGCTATCTGCTTCAGATCAAGTTTATTCCAAATTTATGCCACGCCCACTGGGAGGCTGGCAAATCGATAACATGTCGATACACCTCAAATCACAAATCGATTAAACGTGAATAACTCCCACAATTTTGAAGCTAGAGTAATCAAATTTGGTAGGTATATTGCTGGTGACCTCCCGAAAAAATTGGATCCTAGGTTAATCGGCCACGCCCATTATTACGCCCACCAGCCCCCCTCCAAAATTAATTTGAAATGCTTATATCTCCCGCAGTTTTAGAGCTAAAGTCACCATATTTGGAATATATATTACTGGTGACGTCCTCTACAGATTACAGAAACAAAATTTCGACCACGCCCACTCCCGCCCCCGTAATCGCGAAAATCGATATACATGAATGCACAATTCGATAACACGTGTATATTTCCCGCAATTTTGAAGCTGGAGTCCCCAAATTTGGAATTTAGACTAGGGCTGACCAGCCCAAAAGATTGCGTCCTGGATTTTCCGGCCACGCCCACTAGAACGCCCCCCAGCCACCCCGCCCCCACGAAACACGGAAGCCTATATCTCGCACAGTTTAAGAGCTAGGGCCACCAAAACTGGAGGATAGACTTATTGTCAGCCCCTCTAAAGATCGGACAAAAAATTTTGGGGCCACGCCCCCTCCCGCCCCCAAAAATCGCGAAAATGTATATCTTCCACAGTTTTAGAGCTAGAGTCACCAAAATTGGAGGATAGACTTATTGTCAGCCCCCCTAAAGATCGGCAAAAAATTTTGGGGCCCCGCCCCCTCCCGCCCCCTCCCGCCCCCAAAAATCGCGAAAATTTATATCTTCCACAGTTTCAGAGCTAGAGTCATTAAACTTGGAAGATAGAATTCTGGTCAGCCCCTCTAAATATCGGTAAAAAAAATTTGGGGCCACGCCCCCTCCCGCCCCCAAAAATCGCGAAAATGTATATCTTCCACAGTTTTAGAGCTAGAGTCAAGAAATTTGTAAAATAGACTTCTTGTCACTCCCTCTAAAGATCGGCCAAATTTTTTGGGTCCACGCCCCTTCCCGCCCCCAAAAATCGCGAAAGCTTATATCTTCCACAGTTTTAGAGCTAGAGTCACCAAAATTGGTAGATAGACTTCTGGTCACCCCCTCTTAAGATCGACCATGCCCCTCCCGTTCCCAAAAACTTGGAATGCCGATTTCGGGTCACCCAAACACCAGCAAAAATTTTCTGTTCACTTGCTTTCAGCTGTTCTTAAAATGGTATCAGAGTATTACGCAGTCGGCTCCGCCCGACTGCAACGTTCTCACTTGTTTCTTATTCTTCTTTTCAAATATATAATAACTGTAATCAAATTCATTTGCTTTCAATGGCTTAGAACAAAAACAATGCCACGCGAAAAAACAAAAGCTCAGTATAAATCGAGTCTGTCAGCGATTCTTAAAACTGCTTGGTGTAAGCAGTAAAAAGCAAAACAAGAAAGCTTTTGACAGTCTGCTCTTCAAGGGATTTTGTTCAGCGATCATCAAAACGGCTTGTGGCGTAAGGGGTAAAGTTGCGAACTGGTGAGCGAGAGGTCCTGGATTCAAGTGCCAGCGGCGACTGATCATTTATTTTAATTTTTCTTATTCTTCTTTTCAAATATATAATAGCTGTAATCAAATTCATTTATTTTCAATTTCCTAAATTGTTTCTAATTTTTTTTTCATACATAAAGTAGCTTTAATAGAATAATTCAAAAGAAAAATTTAAATTCATTGGCAAAACCAATGCCACGCGAAAAAAAATATGGATCTCAAATTCTGTATATAAGCTCTCGTATGTTCAGATTAAGTTTTATGACAATTCAATTTCCGACAGCGGCCTTGAAAGGTATAAGAGCAACAGGCACAAAATTTGGTATGTATATTGTAGTATACATATGTAATGTAGTTTTGACTTTTTGGAAAAACTGAAACTTGTTTATTGTTCAATTCGGTAGCACTTATGAATGCTAAGGGACGCGTCCACGAGCTGCGGATAGTGAAACGTCCCTGTTTACATGAATACCTTTATATATTTTATTTTATATGTAGGGGTATATGTATGCGACATTAATATCTGCGAATTAAATAAGCAGTCTCGGAAAAATAGTGAAAATTGCTTAAAGGTTCGAAAAGAGTATTTAATCTTCGGCACGCCGAAGATAATCCTTCTCCACTTGTTTTTCTTATGATATTTTATTGTAAATATATATAGCTTAAATATGAGTTCAAGGTATTTGCCTGGTTACTGCTTCAGAACTAAATAATACTCTAGTAAAAGAAGACAAAAAAAAGCTATTAAGTTACAGAAAATGATCGTAGCAATTCAGTAAAAAACAAGTGGGGAAGGATTATCTTCGGCGTGCCGAATTTTATACTCTTTTCGAACCTATAGGCAATTTTCACTCTGCCAACTGCACCACTGAAATTTCATAAGCTGTACAAATACGTTTTGTCGCGTAAAATTTTTGTTTTTGTTGATCCGGCCGGCTCCAACCATTGTGATGTCTCTTTGAATAATAAGTATCTGTGCAAAGTTGTATCGCGATAGCTTTAAAAACATGGGATATATGGCCAAAACCGACTTCGAGTTGTATGGCAGCTATAAGATATAGTGATCCGATCCGGCCGGCTCCAACCAATGTGATGTCTCTTTGAATAATAAGTATCAGTGCAAAGTTTCATTGCGATGGATTAAAAAACATGGCCAAAACCGACTTCGAGTTGTATGGCAGCTATAAGATATAGTGGTCCGATCCGGCCGGCTCCGACCAATGTGCTGTCCCCTGGAATAATAAGTGTCTGTGCAAAGTTTTATCGCAATAGCTCAAAAACTGAGGGACTAGTTTGCATACATACAGACAGACAGACGGACATGGCTAGATCCATTTGTTTTGTCATTCTAAGCATACTGGCAGTAACTTTTAAGGGTATCCGACGCTTCCTTCTATGAGTTACAAACTTCAGCACAAACTCAATATACTATTTTCTTTGAAAAGAGTATAAGAAACGACACCACCCACACATATTTATGTCAAATATGCGCTTAAAGGCTGTACTTAGATAATCGAGTATCACTAACAATATATATCGTTAAAATCATATATTAATATTTATTCTTCGTTATCGTATAAGTAGTATTTTTATCAATTCTCTACAATGTCATGCTTGTACACAAAACAATAGATTTTAGATAAATACAAGTTTAAAAAAATGGATTTCATTATTTTATTTTATTTTATATATAGAATATTTATATATATATGTATATTTAGAAAAAAAAATGCTAGTTGATCGATCTAATATTTTATTTTTTAGCCTAATAAAAGTATTGTTTATAATGAGCGTTGGCGAGCCAAGCAGTAGTTTGGGTTGCAAATTAGCCGATTCCACCCCTCCCTCCTTCGATCAATTAGTCGATTATCGATATCGATTATGAAATATGAGCAATGCTGTAGTCCTAAGTTTTAGCCTGATATTGCATGAATGAATTGATGTCCATGACGATCCGCTTAGTGATAAAATGCCAGCGTCTTGGCATAGTACGAGGTACATGGTCATGATATGCGATCTGGGGACTGCCGCAGGATCTGCCCCGCCTCCTCTTCACCGCCCACCTGCATGTGCATGTGCGTGTGCCCTTGCGTGTGGGCGTCGTACTCGGGCGAACCGGATCCAGAGCCGGAACGTGGTCGCAGTCCCATTAGCGAACCGTTATCGCAGCTCCTTGCGCCCACTGGTGGTGTTATAGAGTGCTGTGAGTTCGAATCGGAAGATGTCCGCCTGCAGAACGGGTTGAGGGCATTGGTGCCGGCCAGCATGTGTGGTGTCAAGTGGGGAAAGCGCGGGAGTCTCGGCAGACCGGGGAACAGCAGCGGATTGGCGCTATGATTAAGCAGTAAGCGCGGATCGGTTGCCGCAAGGAATGCATTCGCATTCGCATCAGCAAATCCACCCGGCACATGACCCCCGCCGAATCGATGCTGCAGTGACTCAAAGCACAACGGCATGCTGAGTCCGTGAACGTGCGCTCCAGCGCAGATGCGTGCGAGAATCTCGGCGTGAATGCTGCTGGGCATCCCACCAGATGCTGCAATGGGCCCGCGGGCGTCAGGGGCGCCATCTGCGCCTCCGAACACTTTGTTGTGGTTGATGCTAATAAGCGCCAGCAATGGATCAGGCGGCAGCAGCAGATTGTGCTCGTCACTGGTGGAGAGCAGTTTGCGATGCAAATTGAGATTGGAACTGTGGCGATCCCGACTGCGCTTCGATGGAAACGCCGCGTTGCAACCATCGATGTTGCATTTGTGGTGCAGCTTCAGATGCACGCTTTGGTAGTGGGTCTTCAGATGGAAGTGGTTCTGGAAGATGTCGCCGCACGCTGTGCATTTCAGTGGATTCTCCTTATCGATAGGCACTTCCGGTTCTGGTTCTGGCTCAGGTTCCGGCTCCGTTTTGATTCCGCCGCCCTTGGTCGCCACATTTTCTGTCAAAACATTGTTGTTATTGTTGCTGCTCTTGCCAATACAATCCTCCCCGGAAGGCCGACCATAGAGCAGCTCATCTTCGCCGAGCAGCTCCTGCTTTATGCGCAGAAAGCGATTTTCGTCCGCATCAGCGCCGTAGCTCAGCGCTAGCTCATCCACCGGTTCCTGCTTGATACCCGAACTACTGGCCGTGCTCAGTGACAGATCTAGCATGTCAGCACCCGAATCCGGTAGAGTATGCGTATTCAATGATGCTGTTGCCAGCTCATGGTCAGTGGCCTCCCGCTCTCGCTGCACCTCCTGCTCCGCTTCGAGCTCCGTTTTGATCAACGACTTAGCCTCGCTGGTGTAGGGCGTTAAGGGCGGCGAGGGTATCGCCTTTGTGGACTCACTGGAGCTGGATAGTACTACCTCGGCTTCTTTGGCTGTTGCGCCCAGCCGATGGGCGACCAGCGGCGCATCCGTTTCCACTGACTCCGTTTCGAGATCATCGCCAAGCTTGATCTTTTTGATGGACAAATCAGCGGCCACCTCGTAGTTATCCAGCGAGTTGTCGCAAGAGTTTTCATCGGATTGTACCGTGCAGCGGACAGGATTCTGGCTTTTGCGCTTCCGTTTGCCCGCCGTTGTCTGGCCGTGGGCGTGCGCCGAATCCGTAAGGCTCTGCGAGTCATCGTGGTGCTCATCGGTCTCCATGCAGGGCCCTGGCTCGGCCTTGCTCAGACAGGGGCTGAGCTGTTGCTGCTCTTTGGTTTTACTGTGACTGCGGCTGTGACTGGAGATAGCCGATGTGGAGCGCTCATCACTCTCGTTATCGTTGTCTAGCATGTATTCATCGTGCCTGTGCTTGTCCTTGTCGGGAATGCTATCCAGCTCATCGCCCACCACGACGATGCCATCACCGTCAGGATCTTCGTCGTCATCGTCGCCATCGCCATCAGCGTCGTCATCATCATCATCGTCGTCGGGCATGTGTATGCCCACCTCAAGTATCTCATCATCGTCATTATCCTCACCGCCGGCCTCGAGCGCAGCCTTGCGACGCTGACCCTCGTAGCGACTCAGCATGCCGTTGTTGTCCATGTAGGGGCGCTGCATGTAGTCCTGACCAGTGCCATGTTTGAGCTCCATGCCGCCCAGCGCATGATGGCGCAGATCCGGCGGTGGGGTCAGCAGCGGGAAGTTGCCGCCGAATGGCCCCAGGCTCGCTATGATCCCATTGGGCGCCTGCAGCAGCAGCGGATGTGGCTGTGCACTGCGTCCGTCGTGCGGCGAGATCTTGCGGCGCAGATGTGGCGAATGCAGCTTGGGATTGGGATTGGCGCTGTGGCGATTGCGCGAGCGCCTTGAGCTGAACATCATGCTGCAGCCATCTACAGTGCACTTGTGCATCTCACGCAGATGCACCGCAGAAAAGTGGATCTTGAGGGCGCCCTTGTCGCAGAAGGTCTTTAGACAGACATTGCACTGGACGCGCTTCTTACCGGTTACCGGATTGATGAATTGCGTGCCCAAATTTGCCGGCATCGAGCCCCATTGTCGCTTGCCGCCCGGCGAGTGGCCTGACTTACGACTGGCGCGCAGGCTTGAGCCCGTTCCAGAAACTAATGCCAGGCGTGTCATGCGCTGCGAACTGCTTGCTGGCTGTTTGCCCGAAGCGCTGGACGAAGAGCAGCTGCTGTTTGACTTGTCCCCGGCACCAGAAGCCAAATGACGCGACTTGCAAACGGTCGAATCGTCCGGCGATGTGGGTGGCCCAGCGTTGTGGTGATGCGAATGCGAGTGCTGGTGCTGCTGATAGTGGCCGTGACTGTGACTGTGATTGTGTCCGTGACTGTGAGCGTGTGCGTGGCCATGACTTGTGTGGTTCACTTGCACATGACTTGGCGGCGATCGCGGGCCATGGCCATGAGTATGTTCAGTGGCGCTGACGGCGACCAACGCCTGATTGTTGTTGGATTGTTGCGGCTGGTGCTGCGGTGGTGGTGGCGGTGGGGGAGGCGGCAGTGACAAGTGGTACGGCAGCGAATGCCCGGCCATGGCCATTGCACTGAAGAACTGATTGCTCTGGGCGGCAGCAGCGGCAGCTGCCGCAGCAGCTGTCAACGCGGCGCTTTTCTCGCTGGCCGTTGTGGCTTCATTGATGCGACGCCGCGCCTGGGCCAGCACCGCCGCCTGCTGCACCGCTTGATGCTGCAGATGCACTGCCTGCTGGTGTTGGTGGTGCACAAAGTCGGTGGCGTTCGGCGGAAAGGCGCTGATTTTGCGAAAGTCAAACGGCTGCATATTCTGCAAGTCGCTCAATGGGTTCAGCTGTGCGGCGCTCATGCTCGATGTTAGTGGTGATGTGCCGGTGCCAGAAATGCTGCGCTCCCTTTCCCTATCCCATTCACGCTCCCTTTCCCGATCCGTTGGCGAGGGCGGGCTGTGAAAGTAGCTGGCGGAGAGCTTCTGATGCAGCTGCGACTGCAAATGCAGAAAGTGGGCGCTGATGCACTGCGACTGGGCTTGAGCCTGGGACTGGCCACTACCGCTGGCATTTAGCGCGTGGCGCGTCGGTTGCGGCAACGGCAGCGGGCTGCAGCGACTGGGTGTCATAACCATGGAACTGCTGCTGGGACTCCTCACTCCTCGCTCCGCGGCGGCGCGCCTGAGATGCTCGGTGTGCAGTCGATGGTCATGGCCAGGCGGCGGCGGATATCGATAGCCGAGCAGCAGAGATGGATATTCGGTAGCAGCGGAGGCTCCAGCACCAGAATCAGTGCCACTACTAACAACAGCAACAGAACCACTGTGCGGGTCTGTGCTGCGATTGCTGAGCGACTGCTGCTGATGCTGGGGCTGCGTATGTGAATGTGTATGCGGATGAGGATGCGTGTGCGACTGCGGATGCGAATGCTTTTCCTGACCAATATTCATCAAGAGCGGCTGCCTTACAAACTACTGTAAATTTATATAGTTGTCACAATACGGTAGACTAGATATAGATATTTTCCTTGCAGATCCGTTGCCCGTTTTGCAGATATTGCAGCAATTCTCGATACTGCAATTGAAGAAGAGAGAAAACAATGCAAGATATTATTAATTAATATCAAGAGTATGCTTCACAAGGAGAAAACCTGTATCCATATCAAAGGTTAGCATGGTACATTAAAAACAAGTAAGAGTACTCTAGTCGGGAGTGCCCGACTAGGAGATACCCTGAACCCAGTCCTTACATTCATACTAATCTATCAGTGTGTATACATACATTAATTGGAAAGTAAAATCTTAAAAATTTTCTGTGTTCATTGTCCGATCTTTCTGAAATTTAGGACATAACACTGGCTATAAAATGTGTGACCAAACCAAATTGCAAGGTCATAACTTTAAAAATGGGTTTTTTCAAATTTTGGGGGGATTGGTGGGTGGTATCCAAAAAGTTAAATATTTTTAATATGTGTATGATATTCGAGATTATACATGCCCAAGTTGAGGCATCTAGCTCTAATAGCTTTCAAGTTATGACCAAAAAGCACTGGTCTGAAGTCGAAATTCATCGATAACTTTTGAAAGGGACGAGCTATCGATAAAATTAAATAAACTTGTACTGTCCCGGGTCTACGAGAACTAATATTTCAAATATGAAGTCTCTAGCTCTTATAGTCTTTGATATCTGCGTGTTCATACAGACGGACAGAAAGACAGACAGACAGACGGACGGGACAGACGGGCATGGCTAGATCGTCTCGGCTGTTGACACTGATCAATAATATATACTTTATATGGTCGGAGATGCTTCCCTATGCCTGTTACATGATTATGCACAAAACCATAATACCCTTTTTACCCATTTGTAATGGGGGACTCGGAAGTGGAAACATTTTACACTCTTTTCGAAGAAAATAGTATATTAAGTTTGTGCTGAAGTTTGTAACGCATAGAAGGAAGCGTCGGAGACCGCCAAAAGTTACTGCCAGTATGCACAAAAAAACAAAACAAATTGATCTAGCCATGTCCATCTGTCTGTCTGTCTGTATGTATGCAATTTAGTCCCTCAGTTTTTTAGCTATCGCGATGCAACTTTGCACAGACACCTATTATTCAAGGGGACAGCACATTGGTCGGATCCACTATAACTTATAGCTGCCATACATCTTAAAGTCGGTTTTGGTCATAAATCCCATGTTTCAAAGCTATCGCGATTAAACTTTGTATAGATACTTATTATTCAAAGAAACAGCACATTGGTTGGTGCCGGCCGGATCAGACCACTATATCTTATAGCTGCCATACATCTTGAAGTCGGTTTTGGCCATAAATCCTATGTTTTCAAAGCAATTGCTTTAAATTTCCTTGTACATTTGGACATTCTTATACCTCATCAATGGGTAAACTCGAAAATCGATTAAGTCTTAAATAGCGAAGATATGCGTCATTAAATATTTTGAAAAAACAGGTGCATATGAGCAAACAAAATCAAGCGCAAGAAAGCTTTTGACAGTCTGCTCTTCAAGGGATTTTGTCATCGATCATTGAAACTGCTTGGGGTAAAGTGGCGCTCTGGCAAACGAAAGGTCCCGAGTTCGAGACTCAGCTGGTCATTTATTTTCATTTTTTTCTTATTCTTCTTTTCAAATATAAAACAAGTGAGAACGTTGCAGTCGGGCGGAGCCGACTGCGTAATACTCTGATACCATTTTAAGAACAGCTGAAAGCAAGTGAAAAGAACATTTTTGCTGGTGTATGGGTGACCCGAAATCGGCCTTCCAAGTTTTTGAGGATGGGAGGGGCATGGTCGATCTTAAGAGGGGGTGACCAGAAGTCTATTTTCCAAAGTTGGTGATTTTAGCTCTAAAACTGTGGAAGATATACATTTTCGCTATTTTTGGGGGCGGTAGGGGGCGTGGCCCCAAAAAATTTTCCGATCTTTAGAGGGGGTGACCAGAAGTCTATCTTCCAATTTTGGCGACTCTAGCTCTAAAACTGTGGCAGATATACATTTTCGCGATTTTTGGGGGTGGGAGGGGGCGTGGCCCCCCAAATTTTTTGCCGATCTTTAGAGGAGGTGACAAGAAGTCTATCTTTAAGTTTAGGTGACTCTAGCTCTAAAACTGTGGAAGTTATACATTTTCGCGATTTTTGGGGGCGGGATTAGGCGTGGCCCCAAAAATGTTGGCCGATCTTTAGAGGGGGTGACAAGAAGTCTATCTTACAAATTTGGTGACTCTAGCTCTAAAACTGTGGAAGATATAAGTTTTTGAGATTTTTGGGAGCGGGAGGGGGCGTGGCCACAACTTTTTTTTGCCGATCTTTAGAAAACTTGGCCAGAAGTCTACCCTCAAAGTTTGGTGGCCCTAGCTCTTAAGCTGTGCGAGATATAGGCTTCCGGGTTTCGTGGGGGCGGGGTGGTTGGGGGGCGTTCTAGTGGGCGTGGCCGGAAAATCCAGGACGGAATATTTTGGGGTGGTCAGCAATAGTCTAAATTTCAGATTTTGGGACTCTAGCTTCAAAATTGCGGGAAATATACACGTGTTATCGAATTGTGCATTCATGTATATCGATTTTCGCGATTGCGGGGGCGGGAGTGGGCGTGGTTCTGTGATCTGTAGAGGACGTAACCAGTAATATATATTCCAAATATGGTGATCTTAGCTCTAAAACTGGGGGAAATATAAGCATTTCAAATTAATTTTGGAGGGGGTGCTGGTGGTCGTAATAATGGGCATGGCCGATAAGCCTAGCATCCAATTGTTTCGGGAGGTCACCAGCAATATACCTACCAAATTTGATTACTATAGCTTCAAAATTGTGGGAGATATTCACGTTTAATCGATTTGTGATTTGAGGTGTATCGACATGATGAGTACCTTCGGTATCAGAGTATAATAACTGTAATCAAATTCAGTTGCTACCAATGCCTTAGAACAAAAACTATACAACGCGAAAGAAAATATCAGTATAATCGAGTTTGTCAGCGCATTTGAAAACTGCTCGGTGGCGTAAGTATTAGAGTGCTGCGCTGAAAAACGGGAGAATATGGTTCAAATCCCAGCCGCGACTTATTGCTTTTTATTATACCCTGAACCCATTAAAAATGGGTAAAAAGGGTATAATGGTTTTGTGCAAATGTATGTAACAGGCATAAGGAAGCATCTCCGACCATATAAAGTATATATATTATTGATCAGTATCAACAGCCGAGTCGATCTAGCCATGTCCGTCTGTCTGTCCGTCTGTCCGTCTGTATGAACACGCAGATATCAGAGACTATAAGAGCTAGAGACTTCATATTTGGAATATAAGTTGCCATAGTCCCGGGACAGATCAAGTTTATTAAAATTTATCGATAGCTCGTCCCGTTCAAAAGTTATCGATAAATTTCGATTTCAGACCAGCGTTTTTTGGATATAACTTACAAGTTATAAGAGCTAGAGGCCCCTTATTTGACATGTATAATCTCGAATAGCATACACATGTAACAAATATTTCACTTTTTGGATACCACCCCCCAAACCCCCCAAAAGTTAAAAAAACCCATTTTTGAAGGTACGACCTTGCAATTTGGTTTGGTAACACATATTATCGACAATTGGTTGATCGGACAATAAACACAGAAGTTATTTAAGATTTAACTTTCCATTGTGTGGGGCTCAGCGAAAGAGCAAGCTAACTGCTTAAACCGCTGGCACTGCTTGTACTGCTTGTACTGCAGCATGTGTGAGTTTAGAGTAGTACGAATGATTATAAGGACTGGGTTCAGGGTATCTCGTAGTCGGGCACTCCCGACTAGAGCACTCTTACTTGTTTTTTTCTTCTAATTATTATTTTCAAATTTATATCAAATAGCTTAAATTCAATAATTTACAAGAAAAATTTAAATTCATATGATACCAATTCTTAGAGGAACAAAATAAATGCCACCCGATAAAACGATTTTTTACTACTTTTGAAATTTCAGTGGTGCATTTGGCAGAGTGAAAATTGCCTAAGGGTTCGAAAAGAGTATAGAATCTGCGGCACGCCGAAGATAATCCTTTCCCACTTGTTTTAAATGTATTTTTCGGTCTTAGCGGATGGCTTAACATAAGAAAATTAAATCAGCTGTTCGTTATACCTTTTTTTTTAATATTGTTGCATCTGTCCAAGTCTTGTAAGATATAAGCTTCCGCCATCAAGAGTCTGCGAAACAATCTGGTTGGCGTAGTCTGGAAATTTTTGGCTGAAATCTTTTCAGGAGGTTAAGCACTGAGATGGGTTTTTAAAGTTTGAATTCATACAGGCCTGGAAATAGGATAAGCCCTATGTAGCTTGCCTAATAAAAATAAATCAAGTAAGAGTGCTCTAGTCGGGAGTGCCCGACTAGGAGATACCCTGAACCCAGCCATTCAAACTTACCAATCAATGCACATCCATACAAACACACACATACTGCAAGCAGTTTAAGCAGGCTAAATTCTTCGCAAGGCCCCACACTATGGAAATGTAAATCTTAAATAACTTGTGTTTAGTACCATATCCTTATGAAATTTTCAGGACATAACATTGGCAATAAAGTGTGTCAGCAAACCAAATTGCAAGGTTATACCTTGAAAAACTAGTGTTTTTATACCCTGAACCAATTAAAAATGGGTAAAAAGGATATTATGGTTTTGTGCAAAAGTATGTAACAGGCATAAGAAAACATCTCCGAACATATAAAGTATATATATTCTTGATCATTATCAACAGCCGAGTCGTATATAACTATTGTCACTTTATTCGAAATTAAAATAAATTCAGTTAAACCCTCATTCATGGCACACAAGCATACAGCATACATAACTGTCATCGTTGTATTACACTATCTTGCATCAGTTTCCTCCTCCCTCTGGTTAACCTGGCTACACACGCAGCTTTCGCTGTCACTGTTGCTGTATCCATGTGAAACATTGTCCATTGCTGCTGCTCAATGGGTTCCACCGAAAACGCCAAACGAAGTGGCCAAAAGACCTCCCAGGCGCACCACGACCAACGGTCATACATATGTATATATACATATATATATATATATATATATGTATATATATGTCTATATGATGTATGTAGCTTGTGCTTGCATGTAAATATGATTATTTGAAAGAAAAATAAGAATAATGATGTGACAAATTCTAAGTGGATACTTCAAGTTTTTGACAGCAAGCAGTCGATGGTAATGATGACGCACAGACTGACGCTGAACACACAGAGTGGACATTTGGCTCAAGGAGTTGCGTTTTAGAGCTCTGCACCGGCGTGACATGACAATGTATACATACATACATAAATACATACATACACACAAATACACATAGACACAGTACCAATACGTGAATACGCTGACGCTCTTCGCGCTGTCGACTATGGTCAATTCCACTTCAAATTCCCATGTCACATTTTTGTGAGCAGCACAAGAGGTGATCTCCATGTCGATGTCTAGCCAAAGACCGTCATGGCACCAGTCTCAGTCGCAGCTTCATCCTAGCACCGGCTCGTGATCGAGATCGCGATGCGTACGACCCTCACAAAGACTCGCGATTGTTTGCTGATGTGCGACTTGGATACGCAAATTATGATTGGGATCGGCATCGTCATCGACCTTGGTGTGGCAGCGGTGTTTGCGTCGCTTCTAAATTGTAATCATTATTACCCGGTCATTGAGTAGCGATGCGAGCACAAATTGTACCCAATATCTCCCAAGTAGGTATATCGAATATTATGCGGCACATAGCAACAAGTTGTTGTGAAAGTGTCAATATAGCCCCAGCGAAAAAGAGAAACATCAATTACTCTCAGCAGGCAGCATTTGTCGTTAGCGACAATTAGGAAAATCTACTTGGTAATAACTGACAACTTATGAAGGAGTAGATGTTTTAGCCTGAAGCAGTGAAAACAAGGTGGAAAGGAATATCTTCGGCGTGCCGAAGATTTTATACTCTTTCGAACCTTTAGGCTATTTTCACTCTGCCAACTGCACAACTGAAATTTCAAAAGTAGTAAAAAAGCGTTTTATCGCGTGGCATTTATTTTTTTGCTCTTTCAAAATATTGAAACCAAGCTATTTGATAGATATTTGAAAAAACTTATTAGAAAACAAATAAAAACAAGTGGGGAAGGATTATCTTCGGCGTGCCGAAGATTTTATACTCTTTTCGAACCTATAGGCAATTTTCACTCTGCCAACTGCACCACTGAAATTTCATAAGCTGTACAATATCGTTTTGTCGCGTAACATTTTTTTTATTTTTTTTATATTTAATTAATTGCCAGTTGTATAGCAGCCATAAGATATAATGATCCGATCCGGCCGGCTCCAATCAATATGATGTCTCTTTGAATAATAAGTATCTGTGCAAAGTTGTATCGCGATAGCTTTAAAAGCATGGGATATATGGCCAAAACCGACTTCGAGTTGTATGGCAGCTATAAGATATAGTGATCCGATCCAGCCGGCTCCAACCAATGTGATGTCTCTTTAAATAATAAGTATCAGTGCAAAGTTTCATCGCGATAGATTCAAAAACATGGGATATATGGTCAAAACCGACTTCGAGTTGTATGGCAGCTATAAGATATAGTGATCCGATCCGGCCGGCTCCGACCAATGTGCTGTCCCCTGAAATAATAAGTGTCTGTGCAAAGTTTTATCGCGATAGCTCAAAAACTGAGGGACTAGTTTGCATACATACAGACAGACACACAGAGGGACGGACATGGCTAGATCAATTTGTATTGTCATTCTAAGCATACTGACAGTAACTTTTGGGGGTCTCCGACGCTTCCTTCTATGCGTTACAAACTTCAGGACAAACTTAATATACTATTTTCTTCGAAAAGAGTAGAAAAAACCGGTGTTCTCCCGTTTGTCAGCGCAGTACTCTAATACTTACGCCACCAAGCAGTTTTGAAATGCGCTGACAAACTCGATTATAGTGATCGTGTTGTATAGATTTTGTTCAAAGAAATTGGTAGCAAATGAATTTGATTACAGTTATTATATATTTAAAAAGAAGAATAATAAAAAAGGGAAAATAAATGACCAGTCGCCGCTGAGTTTCGTACCAGCGACCTTTCGTTCGTCAGCCCGTCACTCAAACAGTTTTGATGATCGATGACAAAATCCCTTGAAGAGCAGACTGTCAAAAGCTTACTTGCGCTTGGGTTTGTTTGCGCATATGCACTTGTTTTTCAAGATATTTAATGACGCATATCTTCGCTATTTATGACTCAATCGTTTTGCAATTTTACTCATTGATGAGTTATAAGGATGTTCAGGTGTACAAGGAAATTTAAGGCAATTGCTTTGAAAACATCGGATTTATGGCCAAAACCGACTTTGAGTTGTATGGCAGCTATAAGATATAGTGGTCCGATCCGGCCGGCTCCGACCAATATGCTGTTTCTTTGAATAATAAGTATCTGTGCAAAGTTGCATCGCGATAGCTCAAAAACTGAGTGACTAGTTTGCATACAGACGGACATGGCTAGATCAATCTGTTTTTTCATTCTAAGCATACTGGCAGTATGCTTCGAAAAGAGTATAATGCTTAGAGTGTATAAACTGAAGAAATTATCTCCGAGCCCTTTAAGCTCATGCAAGTACATAAAAATCTATTAAGTGTATTGAAATATATATATTTAATTTCCAGGTATGTGTATGTGTATGGTTGTTGTCATACTAGGCTATAATAATAATAATAATCTTTATAATAATAATATAAGTAGTTATTATAATAAAAACTGATTATGTTTGTATAGCTCAATACACGATATTATCTGGTGCAACACTACGGTCTACTATTTTCCAATTTGTGTTTTGAGTATTTCAAATACTTTTTATAAGATTTACTTAGTTTACAATGCTCAACAATTGCGTTGCCAATAATATAAAAATAAAAAACTCTGTAATTGACATTTTAAATGTGTTTGCATATTTCTAAATATATATGTATATGTATATATCTTGAAACTCGTACTATTGTTATTACGACAATTGCTTGTTGTTGTTCTTTTATGGCCAGTTTGCATATATATGTCATATCGGCAAGTAATTTAAATACAGCACAAATTGAATTTAAATTGCCACCTATTAATAAATTTATTTCGATTATGCCAAGGTCAGAGCCCAGTTTATTAGAGCTCTTGGATCATGCCACTTGTCCAGAAGAAATGGACGCTGACCAAGTTTTAATACCTTTTGGTTGAAATACTCTGAAACCGAAGGTGGAAATCGATAAACCTGTATTGTCAAATCGATAAAACGTGTATATTTCCCACAATTGAAAAGCTATTCACAAAATTCTGAAGGTAAAAGCTAGTGACCTCCCCAAAGACTGCGACTATGAAGCCACCATATTAAGAGTAAATATATAAATATACTGGTAGTCTTCCCCCAAAAACCAAAAAAACAAGTGGGGAAGGATTATCTTCGGTGTGCCGAAGATTTTATACTCTTTTCGAATCTATAGGCAATTTTCACTCTGCCAACTACACCACTGAAATTTCATAAGCTGTACAAAATCGTTTTGTCGTGTAACAAATTTTTTATTTTTTTTTGCTCTAAGAATATTTAATTCATTGCCAGTTGTATAGCAGCTATAAGATATAGTGATCCCATCCGGCCGGCTCCAACCAATGTGATGGTACTTTGAATAATAAGTATCTGTGCAAAGTTGTATCGCGATAGCTTTAAAAACATGGGATATATGGCCAAAACCGACTTCGAGTTGTATGGCAGCTATAAGATATAGTGATCCGATCCGACCGGCTCCAACCAATGTGATGTCTCTTTGAATAATAAGTATCAGTTTAAAGTTTCATTGCGATAGATTCAAAAACATGGGATATATGGCCAAAACCGACTTCGAGTTGTATGGCAGCTATAAGATATAGTGGTCCGATCCGGCCGGCTCCGACCAATGTGCTGTCCCCTGGTATAATAAGTGTCTGTGCAAACTTTTATCGCGATACTTCAAAAACTGAGGGACTAGTTTGCATACATACAGACAGACGGACATGGCTAGATCAATTTGTATTGTCATTCTAAGCATACTGGCAGTAACTTTTGGGGGTCTCAGACGCTTCCTTCTATGCGTTACAAACTTCAGCACAAACTTAATATACTATTTTCTTCGAAAAGAGTATAAAAGGTTTTCAAAAGTGTCCCCTCCCACACCAAATATCGCAAATCTATATCTCCCACTGTTTCAGAGCCATTGTCATCAAGCTTAAAATGTAGATTATTGTTTTCTTACTCAAGCCACTTTATCTGAAGCAGATACAAATGAAATAGTCAAAATTTCAAGTCTCAATTCTTTTATCCGCGTGTTCATACAGACTACATAGATCAACTCGGATGTTGATACTGATCAATAATATATATACTTTATGTGGTTGGATATGCTTCCTTAAACCTGTTACATACTTTTGCACAATAGTATTAAATATATTTATATTTTGTGTATAGTAATACGTAGAGTTTAATCTTGATATTTGCAAATGAACCAACTTCACTTTCCAGAGAATTTCATTAATATTTCATAATTTTAAGACATCACCAAGCAAATTAAAAATATCCGAAGCTTCATGGATTAGCTGTGTGATATACAAAAAGTTCCATTCCAGACACCAATCATCTTTATTGGCTTTATACATATACATACATATATATATATATATTGTTATGCATCAGCCATGAGGAGCGATTCTAACGTATTCCGAAGGCCATAAAGCAGATGCCATAAATGCGTACTGAAGTCGATCAACAAAAATTTCAAATGTCAACCATTAAACGAACCGAATGTTCCAAAATCCCAAAACATCCAAAGCGACAGCAACAGCTAGAAGCAGATAAAGCGACAGGAAGAGAGGGGGATCCCAGAAGCGACAGCGTGTAGTATTTGTATACCCTGAAAACATTAAAAATGGGTAAAAAGGGTATTATGGTTTTGGGCAAACGTATGTAACAGGCATAAGCTAAATATATTCTTGATCAGTATCAACAGCCGAGTCGATCTAGCCATTACCGTCTGTCTGACTGTCCTTCCGTCCGTCCGTCTGTATGAACACGCGAATATCAGAGACTATAAGAGCTAGAGACTTCATTTTTGGAATATAAGTTCTCGTAGCTCTGCGACAGTAGACGTTTGTTTCATTTTATCGATAGCTCGTCCCGTTCAAAAGTTATCGATAAATTTCAGACCATTGTTTTTTGGCAATAACTTGAAAGTTATAAGAGCTAGAGGCCCCAAATTGGGCATGTATAATCTCGAATATCATACACATATTACAAATATTTCACTTTTTGGATACCACCCCCCAAAAGTTCCAAAAACTAATTTTTTAAGGTATGACCTTGCAATTTTGTTTGGTCACACATTTTATAGCCAATGTTATGTCCTAAAAATTTCAGAAAGATCGGACCATAAACACAGACGGTATTTAAGATTTTACATTCCATTACATGTATGTATGCACACTGATATATTAGTATGAATGTAAGGACTGGGTTCATGGTATCTCCTAGTCGGGCACTCCCGACTAGAGCACTCTTACTTGTTTCTATTTTGTAAGACTATATTTATTAAACACTTAAAAAAGTGTCAACACGGCTTGCTGCATATAAAATATGTTGATCAAGTTGGCAGCTAACATGAAGATGAAGGAGGAGCCACAGTCAGGGCAAAAAGCGGGTGAGCCGCCAGCAGCGTGACCACCGCATCACTTCAGCTTTGATTACGAACGCCTCTGATCGCCTCCGACTGCCGCCGAACAAAGCTTAACAAAGTGATTTCCACAAAAAATTTTAATATGCAAATCGCTTTAGGATCGTTGACGGACGCCACTGTTGCACCGACAACAGCAAGAGCAACAGCAACATATACACCGCAACCACAACAAGAACAGCAACATACATAGGTTGGAAGGAAAGGCAAAGACAAAGCGTCACGCTTGTACCCTTGTATGTGCTCAATGGAAGGACATGGACAGGAACATGGACATGAACAGGGATGGGGACATGGGTGTGGGGATGGGAATGGGTATTATATGGGTATTTATATTGCTCTCTGGTATAGCTCTACCGTAGCTCGCACTGACACATTTTGGGCGACAAATGCATATTCATCTTTTGCGGGTGCGGGTTCGGCTGTGGCGCTACTCGGGTCCACTGTCTGAGCCGATCAGTTGTGATGTTCGGTGGCACAGCGGGAAGCCGCATTCTCCGTATTGTTCGCAGCTTTGTAAGACCCCTGGCGCAATTCGAAGCTCAGGCTGTGTAATTGAATTAAGATCCAACATACTAGATCAGATCAACAGATGGAGGGATATATATAAACAGGAGGGATAAGGAGGAAGAGAAGTGTGATTTTATCACTATACCTAAATATACCTCCAGAATGGATTCAACGAATATGGTAAAGTGGTGTTGAAAATAGTCGATACCATTTTATACAGACAAATGTCGACATCACTATATACAAGATATGAATAAATAATCGGTACTTCAATCAACATTACCCACTGAATTATCTATGTGAATATTTATTTACCAAAATTTATGTTATGGACATAATATCGAAAGTAAAATTTAGACAAACATTCAATATTAAAGCCGAAACTAATCAAAAACAAGTAAGAATGCTCTAGTCGGGTGTCACCGACTAGGAGATACCCTGAACCCAGTCCTTACATTCATACTAATCTCTCAGTGTGTATACATACATGTAATGGAAAGTAAAAACTTAAATAACATATGTGTTTATTGTCAAATCTTTCTGAAATTTTTAGGACATACCATTTGCTATAAAATGTGTGACCAAACCAAATTGCAATTTCATAACTTCAAAAAGGCGTTTTTTTAACTTTTTGGTGGATTGGGGGGTGGTATCCAAAAAGTGAAATATTTATAATATGTGTATTATATTCTAGATTATACATGCCCAATTTGAGGCATCTAGCTATTATAACTTTCAAGTTATGGCCAAAAAACTCTGGTCTGAAATATAAATTTATCAATAACTTTTGAACGGGACGAGTTATCGATAAAATGAAATAAACTTGTAATGTCCCGGGACTACGAGAACTTAAATTTCAAATATGAATATAGTCTCTAGCTCTTATAGTCTCTTATCTACCAACGTGTTCATACAGACGGACAGACGGACATGGCTAGATCGACTCGGCTGTTGATACTGATCGAGAATATATGTACTTTATATGATCGGAGATGCTTCCTTATGCCTGTAACATACTTTTGCACAACACCATAATACCCTTTTTACCCAATTTTACTGGGTTCAGGGTTTAAAAATGCGATTTTTTAACTTCTGGGAGAATTTGGGAATGGTATCCAAAAAGTGAAATGTTACATGTGTATGCTATCCGAGAATACACATGCCATACACATGCCACATCATATGAAATAAAATTGATCTGTCCCGGCACTACGACAACTTATATTCCAAATATGACGTCTCTAGCTTTTGTAGTCTCTGATTTCCGCGTGGCTAGATCGACTCGGCTATGGATACTGACCAATAATATACATATATACTTTATGTGGCCTGTAACATACATTTGCACAATTTCACTGTACCCGTTTTACCCATTTTTAATGGGTTCAGGGTATAAAAAATCAAAAGATATTACTTTCGATTTTGAGTACTTTGAACTATTTAGGTTTGGAGCTTTACTGTAATTCTAACTTGATCTGTAAATGTTGATGTCTAAAAACATTATCGTCCTTTTCATAATTGTAAGAGTTGTAGACTTAAGGCACAGAATAACCTCTATCCAGCAGTGGCGACAAATTTATGAATTATGATACGTTCACTTGGCCAAGCAACTTGAAGCCCTGCAGACTGCAGACAGCAGACAGCAGACAACCAGATAGAGTACGGACGAAAAGACTTAAAGAGAGCTCACTGCGAACGATACGAACTGAACCGAATACAAGCGCCCATTCTTATATCTTATTTGTTGCCGGGAGCGAAATAAACGATTGATTGAAGGTAAGGCGGCGGCTTTGTTCATGTGCTACAACCATCGCATTTAATGAGATTTATATCCGTTTTTAATAGCTTTGTGATTCTATTGTGTTTGCCGTATCTGAAGCGAATATCTCAGGCCATCTCGGGCCGTTTATGATACTACAATAACAAGTAAGAGTGCTCTAGTCGGGAGTGCCCGACTAGGAGATACCCTGAACCCAGTCCTTACATTCATACTAATCTATCAGTGTGTATACATTCATGTAATGGAAAGTAAAATCTTAAATAACTTCTGTGTTCATAGTCTGATCTTTTTGAAATTTTTAGGATATAACATTGGCTATAAAATGTGTGACCAAACAAAATTGCAAGGTCATACCTTCAAAAATGAACTTTTGGGGGGATTGGGGGGTGGTATACAAAAAGTAAAATATTTTTAATATGTGTATGATATTCGAGATTATACATGCGCAATTTGGTGCCTCTAGCTCTTACACCTTTCAAGTTATGACCAAAAAACACTAGTCTGAAATTGAAATTTATCGATAATTTTTGAACAGGACGAGTTATTGATAAAATAAAACAAACTTGTTCTGTCCCGGGACTTATATTCGAAATATGAAGTCTCTAGCTCTACTAGTCTCTAATATCTGCGTGTTCATACAGACGGACAGACAGACGGACGGATGGACGGGCGGACGGGCGGACGGACGGACGGACAGAAAAACATGGCTAGATCGACTCGACTGTTGATACTGTTCAAGAATACATATACTTTATATGGTCGCAGATGCTTCCTCATGCCTGTTGCATACTTTTGCACAAAACCATAATACCCTTTTTACCCATTTTTAATGGGTTAAGGGTATACAAATTAGTGTGTTGTAATATTGTCAAAACGCTTTTGAGTGACCGGCAAAGGTAAAAGTACTATAAATGTACAGCAGCTCAGCTAAGCCAGATCAGGCTATAAACAGACAACCAGTGGGACAGACATTCCAAACAAAGCTTTGGATAAAGGTTCAGAACAACGAGGTGTAGCTGATACTTACATTATTGGGAAAACTGCAAAAACTTTGTGTTCAACATCTGCAAAGAGAAAATCAAATCAAAGTATGTGTATTAGTAAATATTACAAAAAAACCTTTAAGAGCTTAATTTATATTAAAATGGATTTAACATTTTCTTTGGATACACTTTATATTTTTCCTACTCACGATAGCATTTCGATTTTCTGAGTACACGCATATCAAGCAGAAACCATCTTTCTATGGCAATCAGATGCTTGGTAGTTTCAAATTGAAATTGTAAACTAATACCTCGAAATGGTGTTAATTTAAATCAAATGACAAAATATAATAAACGACCATCAAATTTAATCCGAGTGTTTTCTAAACCGATACAAAAAATGTGCTAATTGCCTGTGCTAACATAAGATCCCACACTTTTCACCTGATAAAAGAGTTTTCTGTTTCGAGTATCCAAGTCGACTTACCAAAAATGATTGATTATAATATATAATAACGATAATATATAACAGAGATTATGCATTAACCGACATTTTTTGCTATGAGATACGGTATACATTTATATATTTATTTTATATAGGATACATTTGTGGTAATAAACAGTTTATTATTATACAGTTATAATACACTATTGCATAAACGCAATCAAGATATCCAAATCCAAATTAATAAATTTTTGAAAACGTAGCCAAGTTGACAGCGTATGATACAAAGTGGAAAAATAAAACAAATTAAACCAGCTAATCAAATATTATTGCTATGAGCACCAACAACTTTAAACGGCTTATTAGCAGTACCATTACGGTGCTTTTGTCAAGTTTATAGGCATTATGTCTATGGTCTACACAAATACCAACTGCAAACATTTTTATCATTCTTTCGAAGTCAGTATACAAAAATTCAAAATATTGGTACCGTTTTTCTACCATCTAAGGGTATAAGCATAACTTCCAACAACAAGAACAATAACAAGTAAGAGTGGTTTAGTCGGGAGTGTCCGACTAGGAGATACCCTGAGCCCATTCCTTACATCCATTCATACTTACCAATCAATGCAAATCTTTTCGAACCTTTAGGCAATTTTCACTCTGAAAAATACATCACTGAAATTTCAAAAAAAGTAAAAAATCGTTTTATCGCGTGGCATTTATTTTTTTGCTCTAAGAATTGGTATCATATGAATTTAAATTTTTCTTTTAAATTATTGAATTCAAGCTATTTGATATATATTTGAAACAAATAATTAGCAAAAAAAAAACAAGTAAGAGTGCTCTAGTCGGGAGTGCCCGACTAGGAGATACCCTGAACCCAATTCTGACATCCATTCATACTTGCCTAATAGTGTGCATACATACAGACACACACATATTGCAAGCTGTGCAAGCGGTTTAAGCAGTTAGCTTGCTTTTCACTGAGCCCCACACAATGGAAAGTAAAATCTTAAAAACTGCTGTGTTTATTGTCCGATCTTTCTAAACCAAATTGCAAGGTCATACCTTCAAAAATGAGTTTTTTGAACTTTTGAGGGGATTGGGGGGTGGTATCCAAAAAGTGAAATATTTGTTACATGTGTATGCTATTCGAGATTATACATGCCAAATGATGACCGATGACAAAATTATTTGAAGAGCAGACTGTCAAAAGCTTACTTGTTTTGTTTTCCTGCAACCAGCGTTTGTGAACTACTTACAGTTTTAAAATGCGCTGACAAACTCGATTATCTGATCGTATTTTTCGCGTTGTATAGTTTATGTTCTAGGACATTGAAAATAAATGACCAGTCGCCGCTGGAATCGAACTCGGGACGATTCGTTTGCTAGGGCGTCACTAAACCCCTTACACCCCAAGCCGTTTCAATGATCGATGACAAAATCCCTTGAAGAGCAGACTGTCAAAAGCTTACTTGCGCTTGACTTTGTTTTCTCATATGCACCTGTTTTTTCAAAATATTTAAAGACGCATATCTTCGCTGTTTATGACTTTTACCCATTGATGAGCTATAAGGATGTTCAAGTGTACAAGGAAATTTAAAGTAATTGCTTTGAAAACATCGGATTTATGTGCAAAGTTGCATCGCGATAGCTCAAAAACTAAGGGACTAGTTTGCATACATACATACAGACAGACGGACATGGCTAGATCAATTTGTTTTGTTTTTCTAAGCATACTGGCAGTAACTTGTGGAGGTCTCAGACGCTTCCTGCTATGCGTTACAAACTTCAGCACAAACTTACTATACTATTTTCTTCGAAAAGAGTATAACAAACACACACATACTTCTGTATTTAGTGTCTGATCTTTCTGAAAGTTTCAGGACATAACCATACCTAGAAAAATTAGTGATTATACCCTGAACCCATTAAAAATGGGTAAAAAGGGTATTATGGTTTTGTGCAAAGGTATGTAACAGGCATAAGGAAGCATCTCCGACCATATAAAGTACATATATTCTTGATCAGTATCAATAGCCGAGTCGATTTAGCCATGTCCGTCTGTCTGTCTGTCCGTCCGTCTGTATGAACACGCGGATATCAGAGACTACAAGATCTAGAGACTTCATATTTGGAACATAAGTTCTCCTAATCCCGGGACAGATCAAGTTTATTTCATTTTATCGATAACTCGTACCGTTTAAAAGTTATCGATCAATTTCGATTTCATACTTGCGTTTTTGGGTAACTTTAAAGTTATAAGAGCTAGAGGCCCCAAATTTAGCATGTATAATCTCGAATAGCACACACATGTAACAAATATTTCACTTTTTGGATACCACCCCCCAAACCCCCCAAAAGTTCAAAAACGCATTTTTGAAGGTACGACCATGCAATTTAGTTTGGTCACACAAATTATTGACAATTGTTTACCCCAAAAATTTCAATAAGATCGGACAATATACACAGCAGTTTTTTAAGATTTAACTTTTCATTGTGTGGGGCTCAGCGAAACAGCAAGCTAACTGCTTAAACCGCTTGCACTGCTTGTACTGCTTGTACTGCAGCATGTGTGTGTTTAGATTAGTATGAATGATTGTAAGGACTGGGTTCAGGGTATCTCGTAGACGGGCACTCCCGACTAAAGCACTCTTACTTGTTTTTTTAGCTTTCCTTAACTTTGTTTGGTTTTCAAACTTAGACAGTTAGCAGCTTAAATTCGATTTGAACTATGCAAATATTGTATCAAGCAATTAGCAGTATTATCATATGTGTATTATATTTTTAAACAAATAAAAGTGCTCTAGTCGGGAGTGCCCGACTAGGAGATACCCTGAACCCAGTATTTACATTCATTCAAACTTAACTATCAGTGTACATACATACAGACACACACATACTGCAAGTAGTGCTAGCGGTTTAAGCAGTTAGCTTGCTTTTTCCCTGAGCCAAACACAATGAAAAGTTAAATCTTAAACAGCGTCTGGGTTTCTTGTGCAATCTTATTGAAATTTTGGCAATAAAATGTGGGCCCAAACCAAATTGCAGGGTCATAGCTTCAAATGTGCGTTTTTTTACCTTTTGGGGGGATTGGAGGGTGGTATCTAAAAAGTGAAATATTTTTTGCATGTGTATGCTGTTCGAGACTATACATGCCAAATTTGGGGCTCCAATCTCTTATAAATTTTTCAATAACTTTTAATTGGGACGAGTCTTGGATAAAATGAAATCCATCCGTCCCGGGACTACGAGAACTTTTATTCCAAATATGAAGTCTCTAGCACTTATAGTCACTGATACCCTCGTTTTCATACAGACAGACAGACGGACATACTTTTGCACAAAACCATCATACCCTTTTTACCCACTTTTAATGGGTTCAGGATATAAAAAGGCAGATGTCAACCAATCATCAATGCATGATTATAAACGATTCAAATTGCATTCGTTTTATTTTTGTATACCCTGAACCCATTAAAAATGCGTAAAAATGGTAAAATAGTTTTGTGCAAAAGTATGTAACAGGCATACGGAAGCATCTCCTACTATATAAAGTTCATGTATTATTGATCTGTATCAACACCCGAGTCGATCTAGCCATGTCCGTCTGTCCGTCCGTCCGTCTGTCTGTCTGTATGAACACGCGGATATCAGAGACTATAAGAGCTAGAGACTTCATATTTGGAATGTAAGTTCTTGTAGTCCCGGGACGGATCAAGTTTATTTCATTTTAACGATAGCTTGGCCCGTTCAAAATATAAATAAATTTCGCTTTCAGACCAGTGTTTTTGGGCCATAACTTAAATGCTATAAGGGCTTGGGGCCCAAAATTTTGCATGTATAATCTCAAATAGCATACATATGTGACAAATATTTCACTTTTTGGATACCAATCCCCCAAAAGTAAAAAAAACGCATATTTTAAGGTATGCCCTTACAAATTGGTTTGGGCACACATCTTATTGTGAATTATATGCCCAAAATTTTAATAAGTTCGGACAATAAACACAGAAGTAGTTTACGATTTAACTTTTCATAGTGTGGCTCAGTAAAGAATCATGTCAGCTGATTGATTAAAGAAGAATGCTAACTGCTTAAGCTGCTTTGAGTATATGAATGTTCGTGTATGTATATGTGATGGGTATATGTAAGTATAAATGAATGTAAGAGCTGGGTTCAGGGTATCTCCTAGTCGGACTCTCCCTAGAGCACTCTTACTTGTTTTGTGTGTTGCATAATGGAATTGGCAGCTGATAACTTGTTGGTAAGAGTGATTGTCAGTGCCGTACTTCACAATCATGGCGACGACCATATGCGCCTCCTTACCATTGACGTTGTAATTGAATCAATAATAAAATCAAAAGGCGATCGCCCTATGCCTGCCTCCTAACCATCAACAATGGCAACAACACTTGGACTTATGTATATGGCAGTCAAGGGTGTCCGTGTCTGTGACGGCTATTTTGTCGGCGTCCGTGTCCGTGTCATCGTTGCCAGCACCACGAACTGGCACTTGAGCAACGCTGCTCCCAGAGATATCGCACCCTCTTTGTGTAAAGCCAATGTGTTGGCTGCAAAAGGGTTGGGGTTGTCCTGGGTCTGCGGATCTGGGGCTGATCCATTCGCGTACACCTTCAATCGAATGCACATGCGAACAACTGAACTAACTAACTGCCTGACGGAACATGTGTCTGTATGAGTGAGTGTCTCTTTTGCGTTTTAGAATTTGATATAATGTGTATGTACATATTTCATTTTTTGAGCTGTCTGCCTGACAGCAAACGGAACGTTTTGAGTGACGCACAAAATGATGACGTGTTGTCGTTCGCCGTTTTGCAGTTTCGCCGTTGTGTCGTGCCACGGTAACGTCGAGTCGACCCACGTTCACCAGGTTGACTTTTTCAGTCGCACCGCCGGCATTCGCATCGCTATAAGGCCCCCGCAGTTAGGTCGGACATGACTTTGAATTGAATGTGCGATTTTCGAGTGCGACGTCAAATCAGCTTAGTTTGTATACCCTGTAGCCGCAGTGAGTGCAAGCTCGGGTACAATAAATGCGGAATGCGACTATCTATACACATATACTTCTATGTGTGTATGGCTAATCTTAACATTTGTGTTTGTCGCTTTCAGAAGCTATTAAGGACCGCCATGTACATACATATGTAAATTGAAATGCCTCGCCAAAATAATTGCCCTTGATAATTGATATAACACTATTTGTGGATGTTATATTTATGTGCCAACCGGAGATCGGGAACTGTGCACCGCAACTACAAGTACACTGCATTGTATAGACACGAGTATTGCAAACACTGATGTTTATACACTTTTCGAAGAAAATATTATATTAAGTTTGCGCTGAAGTTAGTAACGCATAGAAGGAAGCGTCGGTGACCCCCAAAAGTTACTGCCGGTATGCTTAGAAAAACAAAACAAATTGATCTAGCCATGTCCGTCTGTCTGTCTGTATGTATGCAAACTAGTCCCTCAGTTTTTGAGCTATCGCAATGCAACTTTGCACAGACAAAGGGACAGCACATTGGTCGGTGCCGGCGGGATCGCACCACTATATCTCATAGCTGCCATACAACTCGCAGTCGGTTTTGGCCATAAATGCGATGTTTTCAAAGCAATTGCCTTAAATTTCCTTGTACACTTGAACATCCTTATAACTCATCAATGAGACTCAAATCGATTGAGTCATAAACAGCGAAGATATGCGTCATTAAATATTTTGAAAAAACAGGTGCATATGAGCAATCAAACCCAAGCGCAAGTAAGCTTTTGACAGTTTGCTCTTCAAAGGATTTTGTCATCGATCATCAAAACGGTTTGTGGCGTAAGGCGTAAAGAGCCGCGCTAACGAACGCAAGTTTCGCAAGTTCGAGTCTCGGCGGCGACTGATTATTAATTTAATACTTTTTTCTTTTTCTTCCTTTCAAATATATAACTGTAATCAAATTAATTTGCTTCCAATGGCTTAGAACAAAAACAATGCCACGCGAAGAAACAAATGCTGACAAACGCGAGTTGCAGGTTGCAGGATAACAAAACAAGTAAGCTTTTGATAGGCTGCTCTTCAAGCGATTTTGTCATCGATCGTCAAAACTGCTTGTGGCTTAAGGGATAAAGTGGCGCCCTGTCAAACGAGAGGTACAGGTTCGACTCCTAGTCATACAGGCCAATATGCCTTATCGAGTCGGCAGGAAAAATTCTTGAGAATCTGGTGAGCACGCGTATGGAACGAGCGATTAGGGCAGCTGGTGACCTCTCGCCGCACCAGTATGGCTTTCGCAAGGCCAGATCCACTATTTATGCCATCGACAAAGTGGTAGGCATAGCCTCAGATACGATCGCAGGCACCAGATGGAAAGGCGGACAAAGGGAGTACTGGCTGATAGTCACGCTGCAAAGTCTGCTCTTCAAGGGATTTTGTCATCGATCATCAAAACTGCTTGTGGCGTAAGGGATAAAGTGGCACCCTGTCAAACGAAAGGTGCAGGTTCGATTCAAAGCGGCGACCAATAATTATTTTCATTTTTATACTCTGATACCGAAGGTATCGGATGTCCGTCAGGCCGTCCGTCTGTCTGTCTGGATGAACGCACGTATTTCCGAAACGACTATGGTAATCTTTTGTGTTATGATTATAGCTATCTCCTTCAGATGAAGTTTGTTTAAAATTTATGCCACGCCCACTGGGAGGCTGGCAAATCGTGAATATCTCCCACAATTTTGAAGCTAATGTAATCTAATTTGGTAGGTATATTGCTGGTGACCTCCCGAAAAAATTGGATGCTAGGTTTATCGGCCACGCCCATTATTATGCCCACCAGCCCCCCTCCCAAAATAATTTGAAATGCTTATATCACCCGCAGTTTTGGAGCTAAGGAATTTGGAATATATATTACTGGTGACGAAATTTCGACCACGCCCACTCCCGCCCCGTAATCGCGAAAATCGATATACATGAATGCACAATTCGATAACACGTGTATATTTCCCGCAATTTTGAAGCTAGAGGCCCCAAGTTTGGAGTTTAGACTAGGGCTGACAACCCCAAAAGATTCCGTCCTGGATTTTCCGGCCACGCCCACAATAACGCCCCCAGCCACCCCGCCCCCACGAAACACGGAAGCCTATATCTCGCACAGTTTAAGAGCTAGGGCCACCAAACTTTGAGGGTAGACTTCTGGCCAAGAAATTTTGGGGCCACGCCTTCTCCCGCCCCCAAAAATCGCGAAAGCTTATATATTCCACAGTTTAAGACCTAGTCACCAAATTTGTGAGATAGACTTAATGTCACCCCCTCCAAAGATCGCCTTCTCCCGCCACCAAACATCGCGAATATGTATTTCTTCCACAGTTTTAGAGCTAAAATCACCAAATTTGGAAAATAGACTTCTGGTCACCCCCTCTTAAGATCGACCATGCCCCTCCCGTCCCCAAAAACTTGGAAGGTCGATTTCGGGTCACCCATACACCAGCAAAAATGTTCTGTTCACTTGCTTTCAGCTGTTCTTAAAATGGTATCAGAGTATTACGCAGTCGGCTCCGCCCGACTGCAACGTTCTCACTTGTTTCTTATTCTGCTTTTCAAATATAAAATAACTGTAATCAAATTCAGTTGCTACCAATGCCTTAGAACAAAAGCTATACAACGCGAAAAAAATATCAGTATAATTAAGAGCACGGTTCAAATCCCAGCCGCGGCTTACTGCTATTTATTTTTTTATACCCTGAACCCATTAAAAATGGGTAGAAATGGTATAATATAATAAGGAAGCATCTCCGACCATATAAAGTATATATATTATTGATCAGTATCAACAGCCGAGTCGATCTAGCCATGGCCGTCTGTCTGTCCGTCTGTCTGTATGAACATACGGATATCAGAGACTACAAAAGCTAGAGACTTCATATTTGGAATACAAGTTCTCCTAATCCCTGGACAGTAAAAGTTTATTTCATTTTATCGATAGCTTGTACCGTTTAAAAGATATCGATCAATTTCGATTTCAGACTAGCGTTTTTGGGATATAACTTCAAAGTTATAAGAGCTTGAATCCCCAAATTTGGCATGTATAATCTCGAATAGCATACACATGTAACAAATATTTAACTTTTTGGATACCACCCTCCAAACCCCCCAAAATATGATTTTTGGAGGTACGACCTTGCAATTTGGTTTGGTCACACATATTATTGACAATTGTTTGCCCCAAAAATTTCAATAAGATCGGACAATAAACACAGAAGTAATTTAAGATTTAACTTTCCATTGTGTGGGGCTTACTAAAAAGCTTACTATAATCGAGTTTGCCAGCGCTTTCAAAACTGTTTGGTGGCTTAAGTGATAAAGTGACGCGCTGATAAACGCGAGCTCAGAGGTTCGCATTACAGCGGTGACTTATCATATTGATTTTAATTTTTTCATATTCTTGTCAATTATAAAATAACTGTAATCAAATTCCACGCGAAAAAAACGCTTACTATATTCGAGTTTGTCAGCGCTTTTCAAAATGATTTGGTGCTGCGCTGACAAACGCGGGTCGTAGGTTCGCATCCCAGTAATGACATATCATATATTTTCCCTTTTTTTTTTTCAATATTTTCCAAGAAAAATTTAAATTCAAATACTACCAACTCTTAGAAAAACAAGTAAGAGTGCTCTAGTCGGGAGTGCCCGACTAGGAGATACCCTGAACCCAGTCTTCACATTCATTCATACTACTCTAAACACACACATGCTGCAGTACAAGCAGTTCAAGCAGTGCATGCGGCTTAAGCAGTTAGCTTGCTTTTCACCGAGGCCCACACAATGGAAAGTTAAATCTTAAAAAACTTCTGTGTTTATTGTCCGATCTTATTGAAATTTTTGGGGCAAAAAATTGTCAATAATATGTGTGTCCAAACCAAATTGCAAGGTCATACCTTCAAAATTGTTTTGAACATTTGGGGGGTTTGGGGGGTGGTATCCAAAAAGTGAAATATTTGTTACATGTGTATGCTATTCGAGATTATACATTCCAAATTTGGAGCCTCTAGCTCTTATAACTTTTAAGTTAAGGCCCAAAAACGCTAGTCTGAAATCGAAATTTATCGATAACATTTAAACGGGACGAGTTATCGATAAAATGAAACTTGACCTGTCCCGGGATTACGAGAACTTATATTCCAAATATGAAGTCTCTAGCTCTTGTAGTATCTGATATCCGCGTGTTTATACAGACAGACGGACGGACGGACAGACAAACAGACGGACATGGCTAAATCGGCTCGACTGATGATACTGATCAAGAATATATATACTTTATATGGTCGGAGATGCTTCCTTATACCTGTTACATACTTTTGCACAAAACCATAATACCCTTTTTACCCATTTTTAATGGGTCCAGGGTATAAAAATTCCATGCGATGCAGAAGATAATCCTTCTCCACTTGTTTTTATGTTTATTTATGTTTCCCGCACTATCTCATATCATAAACATCGGCAAATTTCACACAAAACAGATGTTAAACGAAATCAAATCAGCGTGCAGTTAGGTCGTTTTAACTTTTGATTCTGAGTTGCTTGAAGTTAATTCAAATTAAACTATGGAAGATACAAAAAATATATATTATGAAAAGCGGCCCTAGTTGTCGAATGATGCGTTGTGATAGCGGTAAACAGTGCTAGTAAGGCAGAAAAGGAAATCGAATTGAGTGTGCATGGCCTGATAACTGATTTTGAATACATACGACGAAACGATTCCGAATGTATGCGTCTTAAGAATTTTAGATGAGTGATGGGTTATTGCAACCAGGAAGGGAAAGATAAGTGAATGCAGGCTGTTGTGTCTGAAAATACTCGTCCATACACATATGTACATATAAATATTTCTAGTCATTTCCGCAGCATTGGGCAATGGGCTGATCCCCAGCCATTCGGCATAAGCTTGATCAACTTTGTCTGGTTTAATTACGGCTTATATGTCGAAGATATTGATAGACATTGGCTATCATTTGCTCGTAATACACACACCTACACACTCACACACACTCTCACTCACACACACACACTCACACACACACACACACTCACACACACTCACACACACCCGCGCGCGCTCCGCTCGTGCAAATTTTACAAGAACAACTCGTGGCCCATATCTATCAGCGATATCGATACGGACTATGGCTGCTGATGCTGTGCTTGAGAACGTGTGATCTGATGGCCAAATGCGATGCCGACGCTGACAACTGCAATAACAATATTGAGTACAGGCAACCGCAGGCAGATTCATGGCCTATTTCGATTTGAGTGCGTTGCTTCTGCAAAAATCGAAGACCGCGAAGCTGCAGCTGTAGTTCAATCTCCGACTGGAACGGACACTAAGACTGAGTCTGAGACTGAGTCTAGGTCTGGAAGCTGAAAAAAGAAGACGGAGACTGTATCGTTGCCGCAGCCGCAGTCACCATTTTTATTCTCAGGCCCGAAGGCCGGCGACCACTTTCACAGCATGGTGAAGAATGCGACTGGAACAGCCGAACCGCGACCACATACGGTACCGAAGCCCACCTGCCCGCTTAGCCATCGAGAAAGCACCCCTCAGCTCGCCCTTGGTCTTTGCTCTGGGACTTAGTCACGCAGTGAAACCAGCATTGGGCAATGGGCTGATCCCCAGCCATTCAGCATAAGCTTGATCAACTTTGTCTGGTTTAGTTACGGCTTATATGTCGAAGATACAGCGCCGCCAACACTAAACGCCACACAAGCAGAGCCACAGATAAAACAAGTAAGAGTGGTCTAGTCGGGAGTGCCCGACTAGGAGATACCCTGAACCCAGTCCTTACATTCATACTAATCTATCAGTGTGTATACATACATGTAATGGAAAGTAAAATCTTAAATAACTACTGTGTTTATTGCCCGAACTTTCTGAAATTAAAAATTATTATATATTAGGACATAACATTGGCTATTAAATGTGTGACCAAACCGAATTGCAAGGTCGTAACTTCAAAAATGCTTTTTTCAACTTTTGGGGGGATTGCGGGGTGGTATCGAAAAAGTGAAATATTTGTTATATGTGTATGATATTCGAGACTATACATGCCCAATTTGGGGACTCCAGCGTAAACGTTATAAGTTATGGCCAAAAAACACTGGTCTGAAGTCAAAATTTATCGATAACTTTTGAACGGGACGAGTTATCGATCAAATGAAATAAACTTGTACTGTCCCGGGACTACGCAAACTTATATTCCAAATATGAAGTCTCTAGATTTTATAGTCCCTAATATCTGCGTGCTCATACAGACAGACAGACGGATATGGCTAGATCGACTCGACTGTTGATATTGATCAAGAATATATGTACTTTATATGGTCAAAGATGCTTCCTTATATCTGTTACATACTTTTTCACAAAGCCATAATACCCTTTTTACCCATTTTTAATGGGTTCAGGGTATAAACATTAGCATTGTGGAGCCCGGAGCTGGGAGTTCATGTCGCGGCTTCCCTGACCAGCGCTGCTTAATATTGGGTTGAGCATTGGGCGATTGGAGGACCTTAACCCGGGTTTTGTGTCGCTGCCATCTCGTGCAGAGACTGTTTGTATTCTAATAGATTATATATAGTTGGTATTATCTGCTCATGACCTAGTCGTTGACATACATTTACATAACAGAGTAAGCGAGCTCGCTCTCTTTTAAAGTTTTGTTTTTAGATAGTACAAAAATCAAATTTATAAACTTTAGAAGTTGTATGCGCTATATAATTTGTATGCTCTTTTCGGTGAAAGGGACTGTCGAAACCAGCCATATCAGACCACTATATCTCATAGCAGCCATACAACTCGAAGTCGGTTTTGGACATATATCTCTTTGCACAGACACTTATTATTCAAAGAGACAGCACATTGGTTGGAGTCGGCAGGATCGGAGCACTACATCTTATAGCTGGTATACAACTGGAACTCGGTTTTGGCCATATATACGATCTTTTTAAAGCTATCAAAGCTTATCAATGTTTAAAATTTCAAGTCGATTATAAAAGCGAAGATATGCGTAATTAAATATTCAAAAATTCAAAAGTGACGCGCTGGCAAGCGCTAGGTCGTATATTGCCACTTTTTTCAAATTCTTTTTTTATACCCTGCACCCATTAAAAATGGGTAAAAAGGGTATAATGGTTTTGTGCAAAAGTATGTAACAGGCATAAGGAAGCTTTTCCGCCCATATAAAGTATATATATTCTTGACCAGTATCAACAGCCAAGTCGATTTAGCCATGTCCGTCTTCCAAAGTGTGGTGAGTTGCGAAGAAGGTAGCCTACATAAACTTTTTGCACTGCTTGTGGTATGTATGTGTTTGTTTGGATGTGCGTTGATAGGTAAGTATGAATAAATGTAAGGACTGGGATGTAAGGGCTGGGTTCCAAGTATCTCCTAGTCGGGCACTCCCGACTACAGCACTCTTCCTTGCTTTACTTAAGGCTCTTGCTGCTGCCAGTTGAGATGTGAGCGATGCCAATACTATTGCCCATTGCCCATTTGCCGTTGTCGCTGTAGCTCCTACTCCTGTTACTGCGCTGTTCCGTTTACTTATTAAGGTTAAGACGAGATAAGTGGCTTTTTTATGCTGGCTGATCTACGACACTACACGCGGATGCGAATACGAATGTGGAGGATCTGCGGGGGACAAGAGGACGCGCGAAGTGGTTCGCAAACGTGGCAGTTGTATGAGGCAATTGGCGGGGCTAAGTTTTCGTTCGCACATTTTATGATGACTGAGATTGCCATACTTTTAAGCTGCTCATTGTCCCGCTCATAGCAGCTTGTATCGGTCTCTGTGCGTGTGTATGTCTGTGTGCTGTTGACTGATTGGATTGGCTTGGCTTGAGCTGAGCTGTACTATGCTGAGCTCGAAACGAAGTCGAAATCTGGCCTGTCGTCACGTCGCCTCGCCTCTCTTGGCCACATTGATGGCAGGTGTCTCGTCTAACTGTTTGGCTGCTGATTCGACTTTGACTGCGAACTTCGATTCGTTCTCTCCTGATTTGGTTGCCATTGTTTCTTGCGATTTCATATATGTTTGAGCAGCATCAGCATCATCATCGTCCCAAAGCCGTCGCTGCCGTTTTCGTTATTTTACGCCATTGTAGCAGCAACGGCAACTGGTTTGCTGGACATCATCGTTGTCGTCTTTGCCGTCACTCCATTTCAATTCCCATGCTCCATGCCTGATCCCCATCTCCAGCCCATTGCCGTTGCCTGCGTTGTCTTTTAGCCAGAATTGCCAATCATTCGCAGCCGCAATAAAATTACATGAGTAAAATGTGTTCGCGAGCATTCGTGGTTCTTGATCGTTTTCAAGAGTGCGGTAATCGCTTTCAATTTCTCATCTTTATGGTGTTATAAAACTTGCGGTCCGCAAAAGACTTTTCGGCCTGAACGCCGCTACCACCTCCAACACAAGGCACATACAAGACTCACAACAACGAAAAAATGCAGGAGCGGTGTCAGATGCGCTTCAATTAGATATTATTAGGATTAGTTATCTCTTTTAGTCAATCAATAATTTTAAAATTAGGTTGGATTTATTCCTTTAGCTTTTATGAGCATTAAGATATAGAAATAGAATAGAGTACTACGTAAGCATCGTAAGCTTAATTACTTTATTCTACAAAGTTATTTATCAATAGATAATCCACTTTATCAATGCTGAGTTATAATGCTAATACATTGTATTAGTAATGTATATTGTATTGATTTACCGAAGACTTACTTAAGCCTATGCTCATCACTTATCTGAAAACTCTTTTTTTATTTCGGATACTACAGTCTACTATTGATATTTACGAAATGTTGATGACTATTGGTGTAAAACACAAATACTTCTTTACCGACTTTGCTTTGTCAGCATTGTACCCATTGCTTTAGTATTTATGCATATTCAAGCATATCTAATGTCATAACTGAGCTTAGCGGCGACGCCGCCACTGGTTTCCCAAGTGTGATCAGCATTTTAGAGACACAGTTGCCGCTGATGTTCCTCGTCCACGTCGACGTCGCCTTCGGTGTCGTCGTTGTCGTCGACGCTCTCACACCCAACGCTTACATCCGCTGGTCAAAGATGAACGTTGGATGCCGACAGGCGCTGTAGCAATAGCTACAGCTGCAACTACAGCTCCTGCTCCTCCATTTATTGTGGACTGCGCGTCATGCCCCCGGCTGTTGCCAACCGAAATAATCCTATGCCAAAAACCAAAGCCAGTGCCTTTCTGCCTGTTGAAAGCAATTCACTGTAATTGCTTTGTAAATCATGGCTCGGCCCAACTTGTGCGCTCGCTGATAGTCAGTCGCCAGGTAGCTTTAGTCTCAGCTAGAGCTGCATCGTCGATAGCAACTGGAACTGCGCAGACAGTCTGTCGGAATGGAAGTGGTAGTGGCGTCCTGACCTTGTCACGCCATTAAATAAATTCAAGCAGAAACTAAACTCGCTCTGTCCTGTGTGTGTTGTTGCTGCCTTGTGCATGCCGCTGCCTATTGCCCAGGCCGATGTTGTCGTGGCCGTCGATGGCCAGTAGTAGTAGGCCTAGTAGTGCGAGATGACAACTGTCCGCCAAGCCCCCACCCACTACCTCCTTTTGTAACCCAAACGGTCTACAGCTCTCTAGCTGCAGTTCAAGCTTAAGCTAAAGCCGAAATATCAAATTTGTGTGTCTCAACACGAGCCGTCGTCAACGGGGTGCCGTTCGCAACCGCAATCATGATACACTGGCCACAGGTCTCCCTTTCTCTCGGTCCCTCTTTTTCTCTCCTTCTGTCTATACTCGCCATGCCCCATCGGCATTAGCTTTATAACGAGTTTCCATATTTTGATGGATTCGTCTTTCGAAGGTGTTAATATTAACCAAAGGGCAGTGCGAAAGCGTGCAATCAACCCTAACCGATGAGTTGACGTTGACTTTACCGCGTCCCAGTTGTATTCACCTCCCAACTCGAGATCCATTCCAAGTCCGTACGTAATTTTCGTTCCGCTGCCCATGGGGATTGTTGGGTGCGTGCTTATTGTTGTTGCTATTGTAATTGGGTTTTGCTGCTGCTGCAGATCTTCTATCTTAGAGGGCCCTTTGTTGGCTGTTACCAGTGCATCTTTTTCGAATTCCGAAAATTTTTCCTTAAAGACAGTCCTGACGCTAGTCACAAAATAACGATGCCGTGATTTAACACGATGAAGCTGAATCTGCGGCGCACTAAATACTAAAATTGCATTGCTCCCACCCTTCTATGATCTGCCAACACATAGGTGAAGCGTGGAAAAACGTGACACAATGTATTAGCGTGATACCTGCGTATTCTCATGAAGCACATCACTTGGCAAATATTATGTCTCCCCGAATATCTAAAAAATTGTTCTTAGAAAAAGCACCCAAAAATTTTGAAAGTTCATTGCGAAGGCAAAGTTCTTCGTTTTGTCTTTACTTTACATTCTAGTCTCCACATTATATGAAATCATTGCTGCTCATAGTTCCTGATTAAATCATTCAATCGTACAAATATCATATTAACGGAAATTTAATCTGGATGCTTTCATTCGTATTCCGGATCGAACTTGATTGTTATGTGAATCAAAGCTGTGTGTAACCAACTCTCACCAGTCACAAAAAAGAAAAAATGGCAAAAACAATAATAACAAAAGCATTTCCCCAACATTGGGGCGAGAGAAGTCATTACGGAATAATATTACAGGAATGCATTGTTAGCTCGTTGTTATTATTGTCTTCGGCTCAGAGCACCTAGCAACGAGCAACGGGAACCGAGCGAGCAAAAGCCCGACTACGGCACCAAGAACATTGACTAATCAACATATCAGCACGGTGGCCGAGGCCACAGCCACAGCGAGAGACACAGCCAGAGTCAGAGACGGAGATAGAGCAAAGAGCTTGCGTGTTTGCGACCGTCCCATGCGGCGTGGCAATTGCTGCAGATGATGGTGCAAAGCGCTGGCTGGCCGGATCATGACGAGGGGATCGAAATAAATCGAGGCGACGCGACGCGACATGGCGACTCTCGGACTTGAAAACATAGCTGATGATGCATGCCTGGGCCTGCTTGCTTGGACTGGGCTTGTCATTAGCTCACAGCTGCCAGCCTGAACTCAATTACAGGCGCTGGCAAGCACTCTAGCGTTAGGCGGCCCACAAAATGCAGCAGTCTCGACTGCGACTGCGACAGGGGTTACTATTATTACAAAATGTCCCAGAACATCAATAAATACAAGTTTAATTGTGTGCCATTGGATGTCACCCAAACTCATTACAGTCGCGCTAGCGCCTGAGGACTCGACCTTGAGCTGGCCAGCGAGCCAGTTGAGAGTTTAATTTCCAATTACTAATGGCAGGTCGGCATAGAAAATTTTAAATCGTTTTTAGCCCAAATAAAAACATAAGTCCCACTGCTGCTGCTGCGACTGCGACTGTCTCTGGCCATCATCAGATCAGCTCGTTAAAACTTAGGCGAGTGGAAGAGGAACTGAGACGTTGACTGCGACGGGGCAATGTTGTATGTTGCCTTTGACTTTGACTACACGTCTGACAACAGCAGCAACAACAACAAGCATATTGTCGAAACTGTTTGGCATGCGTGATAATTTGAATATAAAAGCATATTACTTAGCCGCAAGCGCTTTAAGGGGGTTGGAAGATGATAAGCGCGTCCCATGACGACTACATCAACCGGCAACTGAGACTGAGGCCAAAAAATATAAGTTTCTCAGACATGTCTCTATCTCAATATCTTCCCGACGACTTCCCAGCGTCCCATAGAACTGGGATCTAAACTGGATCTTGAAATGATTTTTTTTTTTTTTTAATGTTTTTTGAGCAATTAAACGCAGTTTACGATGTGAAAAGAAGGTATTAAGGTCGTGCATGTCACAAAAATTACAAGACATTTCATTTTTTCAAGCCACCGCGCTGGCAAATAACTACCAAACAACACACTTCCACCAAAAAACCAAAGCAAAAGTATCAGATCAGTTGACTACGCGACAAACAACTAATACTCGCAAAACAAAACACACACATCAAAAGCACAGCGAAGAGCACTTGAATAGCATCATCTGTAATTTTCACTTTTCCCTTTTCCTATAAATACTTTAAGTTTGCAGGTACGCACATATTGAATGTTTTGATAAATGTGTATAAAATCTGTTTGGAGTTGGGAGTGTGATAACTGAAATTTAACTTCAATAAAGCAGCTAAACATGAAAATATTTGTATTCTGAATTGTCAAACTGATATTATATCACATATAAACAATCAAATAAGTATGAATGAGGATGAATTACGATGACAGTAACAAAAACGTTGGAATTCACAAATGGCAGATGATTACGAATAGAGAAGAGAGACTATCTGTATAAGTGCAGCAAACATACATGTGTCCAAGATCAAAGCACAATAATAAATTTGACGCTTTTAATAAGGAAAAGACTGCTATAGTCAAATTTTTATTACTACCCCAATAAATTAAACAAGTAAGAGTGCTCTAGTCGGGAGTGCCCGTCTACGAGAACCCAGTCAATACAATCAAACACACACATGCTGCAGTAGAAACAGTACAAGCAGTGCAAGCGATTTAAGTTAGCAGTTAGCTTGCTTTTTCGCTGAGTCCCACACAAAGTTAAATCTTAAATAACTTCTGTGCTTATTGTCTGATCTTATTGAAATTGGGGCAAACAATTGTCAATAATATGTGTGACCAAACCAAATTGCAAAGTCGTACCTTAAAAAATGGGTTTTTGAACTTTTGGGGGATTGGTGGGGTGGTATCCAAAAAGTGAAATATTTGTTCCATGTGTATGCTATTCGAAATTTATTGATAACTTTTAAACGGTACGAGTTATCGATAAAATTAAATAAACTTGATCTGTCCCGGGACTACGAGAACTAATATTCCAAGTATGAAGGTTCTAGCTCTTATAGTCTCTGATATCCGAGTGTTCATACAGACAGACGGACAAGGCTAAATCGACTCGGCTGTTGATACTGATCAAGAATATGTATACTTTATATGGTCGGAGATGCTTCCTTATGCCTGTTACATACTTTGCACAAACCCATTATACCCTTTTTACCCATTTTCAATGGGTTTAGGGTATAAAAACAAGTGGGAAAGGATTATCTTCGGCGTGCCGAAGATTTTATACTCTTTTCGAACCTTTGGGCAATTTTCCCTCGGCCAAATTTCTTATGCTGTATAAAATCGTTTTTTTCGCGTGGCAATTTTATACCCTGAACCCTTTAAAAAAGGGTATAAGGGTTTGGGAAAAAGTATGTAACAGGCATAAGGAAGCATCTCCAAATAAAGTATATGGGCACTTCCACGGCGAGGTCCACCGAGACTAAAAAATTAAAAGTTCTTGAAATCACTTTGTGTTATCATATTTTCATAGTAAAACAAGTAAGAGTGCTCTAGTCGGGAGTGCTACGACTACGAGATACCCTGAACCAAGTCCTTACATTCATACTAATCTATCAGTGTGTATACATACATGTAAGTCTTAAATAACTTCTTAAAAAAGTGAAATACCTGTAATATGTGTATGATATTCAAGACTATACATTCCCAATTTGGGGCCTCAAGCTTCTGTTTTTATACCCTGAACCCATTAAAAATGGGTAAAAAGGGTATTATGGGTTTGTGCAAATGTATGTAACAGGCATAAGGAAGCATCTCCGACCATATAAAGTATATATATTATTGATCAGTATCAATAGCCGAGTCGATCTGGCCATGTCCGTCTGTCTGTCCGTCTGTCCGTCTGTCCGTCTGTCTGTCTGTATGAACACACAGATATCAGAGACTACAAGAGCTAGAGACTTCATATTTGGAACATAAGTTCTCCTAATCCCGGGACAGATCAAGTTTATTAAAATTTATCGATAGCTCGTCCCGTTCAAAAGTTATCGATAAATTTCGATTTTAGACCAGCGTTTTTTGGATATAACTTACAAGTTATAAGAGCTAGAGGCCCCTAATTTGACATGTATAATCTCGAATAGCATACACATGAACAAATTTTTCACTTTTTGGATACCACCCCCCAAACCCCCCAAAAGTTAAAAAAATTTGGTTTGGTCACACATATTATTGACAATTGTTTGCCCCAAAAATTTCAATAAGATCGGACGATAAACACAGAAGTTATTTAAGATTTAACTTTCCATTGTGTGGGGCTCAGTGAAAAAGCAAGCTAACTGCTTAAACCGCTTGCACAGCTTGCAGTATGTGTGTGTCTCTATGTAGGCAAGTATGAATGGATGTCAGAACTGGGTTCAGGGTATCTCCTAGTCGGGCAGTCCCGACTAGAGCACTCTTACTTGTTATTGTCTGATCTTATTGAAATTGGGGCAAACAATTGTCAATAATATGTGTGACCAAACCAAATTGCAAAGTCGTACCTTCAAAAATGGGTTTTTGAATTTTTGGGGACTGGGGGGGTGGTATCCAAAAGGTGAAACATTTGCTACATGTGTATGCTATTCGAGATTATACACGCCAAACTATCTCTTATAACTTTGAAGTTATGTCCCAAAAACGCTAGTCTGAAATCGAAATTGATCGATAACTTCTAAACGGTACGAGTTATCGATAAAATTAAATAAACTTGATCTGTCCCGGGACTACGAGAACTTATGTTCCAAATATGAAGTCTCTAGCTCTTATAGTCTCTGATATCCGCGTGTTCATATAGACTGACAGACAGACGGACGGACAGACAGTCGATCTAGCCATGTCCGTCTGTTTATACCCTGAACCCATTAAAAATGGGTAATAAGGGTATTATGGTTTTGTGCAAAAGTATGTAACAGGCATAAGGAAGCATCTCCGACCATATAAAGTATATATATTCTTCATCAGTATCAATAGCCGAGTCGATTTAGCAATGTCCGTCTGTCTGTCTGTATGTCTGTCCGTCTGTCCGTCCGTCTGTATGAACACGCGGATATCAGAGACTACAAGAGCTAGAGACTTCATATTTGGAATATAAGTTCTCCTAATCCCGGAACAGATCAAGTTTATTTCATTTGATCGATAACTCGTCGCATTCCTCCCGAAAATTGAAAAAACTCATTTTTGAAGGTACGACCCTGCAATTTGTTTTGGTCACACATATTATTGACAATTGTATGTCCCAAAAATTTCAGTAAGTTCGGACAATAAACACAGAAGTTATTTGAGATTTAACTTTCCATTGGGGCTCAGCGAAAAGCAAGCTAACTCCTTAAAACGCATGTACTGCTTGCAGTATGTGTGTGTTTGTATGTATGCACACTATTAGGCAAGTATGAATGGATGTCAGAACTGGGTTCAGGGTATCTCCTAGTCGGGCACTCCCGACTAGAGTACTCTTACTTGTTGTAAGTATGAACATGCGGATATCAGAGATTATAAAAGCTAGAGACCTCATATTTGGCATATAAGTTCTCAAAGTCCCTGGTTAGATCAAGTTTATTTCATTCTATCGATAACTTGTTAAGGATCAATTTCGATTTCAGACCAGTGTTTCCTGGCCATAAATTATAAGTTAAAAGAGCTAGAGGTATTGGTATGTGTAATCTCAAGTAGCATACACATATACCAAGTATGTCACTTTTTGGATACCCTGCCAATATCCCCCCAACACTGAAAAGAACTCATTTTTTAAAGTTATGACCTTGCAATTTGGCTTGATTATACATTTTATTGCCAATTTTAAGTCTAACAAATTTCAATAAGATCGGACAATAAACACAGAAGTTCCTTAAGATTTAACTTTTCGTAGCGTGTGGCTCAGTGAAGAAGCAAGCCAACTGCTTGCACTGCGTGCAGTTTGTGTGTGTTTGTATATATATGCGCACTGATAATTAAGTAGAAATGCATGTTAGGATTGGGTTCAAGGTAATACCTAGTCGGGCACTGTCGACTAAAGAACTTTTATTTGTGTATAATGCTTTAGAGGAGTCGAATACTCTATATCGAAGAAAATTATATTTTGAAGTACAGGCATATTTAACAAGTAAGAGTGTTCTAGTCGGGAGTGCCCGGCTATGAGATACCCTAAACCAAGTCCTTATAATCATGCATATCATTTTTTTTTTCTTATGTACATTTTTTAGAGATCTAAAATTTTGTATGAATTTGAAGCGACCCGATAAATACATGATGTCCCCTAAGAAGAAATCCAAACAAATCATTTTAAATAGCGAGCACCTTAAGTTCAAGGCTGCCAACGGCGTGGCTGAAGAGACTCGCGTCGTACCCAGACGGGCGTTTAGTTTGCGTTTTTCGACGCGTCAGCAAGCCTTAGACGTAAGGCGCAACATCTCTAGTGACGATTCAGATGCATCTATCTGGAATCAAATCATCCCGCATTATAAGCTGTGTCCTGCCGGCGCCCATGTTCTGTATCCAACAAGTTCTGTATGATGATGCTGCATCTTCCCCCAGCGATATGGAGCTGCCTGATGTCTCTCGTGAGGGTAATGATACATTTCCAGCTGGCATCCGCAAATCTGGAGTCAGCACGCCAGCACAAGCCATCATAAAAAGCTTAGAGTGGTTTAGTCAGGGTGCTGCTGACCGTGATCGACTTACTATTGTTAAGCGTCTTAGTAACCAAAAGAATTTGGAAGTGCCCTGTTCTCGTGTTTCTGGATATATTGGTGGCGAGAACACCTTAGTGAATTCCTCGCTACTTGGCCCTATCTTGGAGTGCTTCAAGTCAGTCTGTCTCATAAGAAGCCCTCACTGTCGGCTCGCCCTATTGTTGCAGACTCTCCTGGGTTTGCAGAGTCATCCTACTCTGGTCGCTGTAACAGCTTCGCCATATTAGCTAAATATGGTAATGACGCCAAGGCCATGGACCACCCATATGTCGCATCTATAAAGCTGAGCTTTTTATCTGCACATACTTTTGGTGCCCCTGGATAAGTTTCCGGTGCCCCTGGATCGGACGTTGGACGCCATCCTACAGCTGCAATAAATTCTCCTAATGGCAAAGAGTTCTGGCCCACGCCCTCCTAACTTTTTTCTTAGGGGTAAACCTAATATCAAACGGCTCATTACCCTAATCAGTTCAGATCACAGGTCCGTCTTGATGGATAATTTGTATAGAAGTGGTATCCTATAGAAAGATACAAATGCTTAATGCTGAAAATAGAATCCCGTTTAGCTCCTCCAGCTGAAGAAGAACTTCGCCCTTAGGGATGTGGCTATTGGATTACATACGACAACCGACATTGATGATATTAATGCTGAGCCCACCAGGTGAGAGCGGTGTGCACAATCGTAACACGTTATACATTGAACTGAAACCGGCTGCAAATAATACGAAGGTGTATGACTTCAAAGCGTTAGACTATCAGGTCGTGAAAATCAAGGCTCGATCCGGGGCACTTTCCACATCCATGGCTGTGAAATTTTTTTTCTGTTATCTGTAGAGGACGTCACCAGCAATATATTTATTTATTAATTTATTTATTTAATGTCGACTATTGACAGTCGACAGAAGAGAATTTATATTTAATTTAAAAAAAAAAACTTTAAAAAATAAATAAAACATTTAAATAAAATTTAAACAAGCGGGGCAGGATTATCTTCGGCGTGCCGAAGATTTTATACTCTTTTCGAACTTTTAGGCAACTTTCACTCTGCCAACTGCACCACCGACATTTCATATGCTGTAAAAAATCGTTTTATCGCGAAGCATTTATTTTTTTTGTTCAAATGAAATTAAATTTTTCTTTTAAAATATTAAATTCTAGCTATTTTATATTTGAATAAAATATTTGTAAGGAAGAATAAGAAACAAGTGAGAACGTTGCAATCGGGCGGAGTCGACTCCGAAATTCTCTGATACCATTTTAAGAACAGCTGAAAGCAAGTGAACAGAAAATTTTTGCTTGTGTATGGGTGGTCCTAAATCGGCCTTGGGGGACGGAAGGGGGCGTGGTCTATCTTAAGAGGGGGTGACCAGAAGTATATTTTCAAAATATTGTGATTTTGGCTCTAAAATTGTGGAAGATATACATTTTCGCGATTTTTGGGGGAGGGAGGAGGCGTGGCCCCAAATATTTTTCACCGATCTTAAGAGGGGATGACCAGAAGTCTATCTTTCAATTTTGGTGACTCTAGCTCTAAAACTGTGGAAGATATAAGCTTTCACGATTTTTGGGGGCGGGAGGGGGCGTGGCCCCAAAAATTTTGGCCGATCTTTAGAGCGGGTGACAAGAAGTCTATCTCACAAATTTGGTGACTCTAGCTCTAAAACTGTAGAAGATATAGGCTTTCGCGATTTTTGGGGGCGGGAATGGGCGTTCTAGTGGGTGTGGCCGGAAAATCCAGAACGGAATCTTTTAAGGTTGACCACCTTAGTCTAAATTCCAAATTTGGGGACTCTAGCTTCAAAATTGCGGGAAATATACACGTGTCATCGAATTGTGCATTCATGTATATCGATTTTCGCGATTACGGGGGCGGGAGTGGGCGTGGTAGAAATTTTTCTGTGATCAGTAGAGGCCGGGCATGAAAGGTCGGCCCTCATCAGTGATAACAGCAGCTGATAAGCGAATCATATTAAGGCACGCATCTAATTCTCACGACTCAGCCACCAAAATTAAAGAAAAAACTGGTGTTAAAGCGTGCGTTCGGACTGTGCAAAGAGTTATTTCGAATGCTAAGCATATTAAGCGTCTAAAATTAAAAAAAAAACCACCTCTAAACCGGTTATTTAAGACCATTATACTGCCAACGTTAAATTGGGGTATCACTTGCTGGGGGACTGCATGTGACACTACCCTAAGAAGAGTTCAAGCTACAATAACAAAGTCTTTGCGCCGCATGACCAATATTCAGTGGCATCATTACGTCAAAAATGAGACTATCCTCAACGACCTTCAAATACCAACGGTGTGTGAGGCCATAAGTAAAAGCTCCAACCGGTATCGCGCACGTTTGTTAGACCACTCTAACCGCCTAGCTAGACAACTCGCAAGACCGGCGAGACATAGGCGTCTAAAGCGCAAGCACCCGTCGGACCTCTGGATCCTTGGCCGGTCGCGGAACTGCCGGCTTCTTTAGAAAATTATAGCAATATATATTATAGCATACCCGTGCTGACAACAGCGTCATCTCCCCACTGAGAATTGGGTTTTAAAGTTTAAAGTTATACCGGCCTGGAAATAGGGTAAACACCCTATGTAGCTTGCCAAATAAAAATCAAAAAAAAAAAAAAAAAAAAAACCTCTAAACCAACTTCGAAAGATGCAACGGCTCGATTTCTGTCGATCGAATATGACCTGGACCAAGGAGTGGGAGCTTGTAGTCTTTTCGGATGAGAAAAAGTTTAATTTGGAGGGTCCTGATGGCTATGCCTACTACTTTCATGATCTCAGAAAGGAAGAGCATACTTTAGATCGATTGCACAGCCGTGCGGGTGGTGTCATGGTGTGGGGAGCTATTACGTACTTTGGCACTATAGAGCTGCAGTTTCTAACCAGCCGTATGAATGCCATTGCGTACAAAGGTGTACTGAATACGGCTTTCCCTGCAATTAAGGATATTTTTGAACCCTTGAAATGGAAGTTCCACCAGGACAACGCACCTATCCACACAGCCAGGATTGTAAAGACCTGGATTGAGGGTCAAAAAGTAGAATTGCTAACTTGGCCGCCATACTCGCCCGACCTAAACATTATAGAAAATGTTTGGGGATGGCTGGCACGGAAGGTGTGCGAGTCCGGCAAGCAATATTCAACTGAAGCAGAACTCATTGAAGGAATAAAAAGGTCCTGGGAGGCTATAGCACTCAATTATATAAAAAAATTATATGACTCCTTACCCAAGCGGATGTACGAAGTCATACTTAATCGTGGAGGCTCAACACATTATTAATTTGTTTACAAATAAGATCTAAAATATTGAAATTAATTTTAAAAAATAATTTGAGTGAAGTTTGAACCCATTTTCTTTTGTTATTTTAGGTTTTCAAGTGACTGTGCTAATCAAGTGTCGCAAAAATAAAAGTGAATTTTGTATGTTAAGTTTGTTTAAAATAATTGGAAATGTTATTAATAAAGTTAATATCATATCTACTATTTATTTTCGTGTGAAATTTTATATTCTTTTAATGAAAAAAAAACTCATCCTAAAAGCTTTATTCGTTTTCCTGATATTGAGCTCCTAAGACGGGAGCATAGGGTGTGCTAATCGGTTGTCGGGCAGTGTACGTGCCCTAGTCGGGAGTGCCCGACTAGGAGATACCCTGAACCCAGTTCTCACATCCATTCATACTTGCCTAATAGTGTGCATACATACAGACACACACATACTGCAAGCTGTGCAAGCGGCTTAAGCAGTTAGCTTGCTTTTTCACTGAGCCCCACACAATGAAAAGTAAAATCTTAAATAACTTCTGTGTTTATTGTCCGAAATTTTTAGGACATAGCATTGGCTATAAAATGTGTGACCAAACCAAATTGCAAGGTCATACCTTCAAAAATGAGTTTTTTGAACATTTGGGGGGATCGGGGGCTGGTATCCAAAAAGTGAAATATTTTTTACATGTGTATGCTATTCGAGATTATACATGCCAAAATTTTGGGCCTCTAGCTCTTATAACTTTTAAATTAAGGCCCGAAAACGCTAGTCTGAAATCGAAATTTATCGATAACATTTAAACGGGACGAGTTATCGATAAAATGAAATAAACTTGATCTGTCCCGGGATTACGAGAACTTATATTCCAAATATGAAGTCTCTACCTGTTGTAGTCTCTGATATCCGCGTGTTCATACAGACAGACGGACAGACAGACAGACAGACGGACATGGCTAAATCGACTTGGCTGTTGATACTGATCAAGAATATATATACTTTATATGGTCAGAGATGCTTTCTTATGCCTGTTACATACTTTTGCACAAAACCATAATACCCTTTTTACCCATTTTTAATGGGTTCAGGGTATAAAAATAAAGATAAATGCAAACGGTGGAGACAAAAAATGAAGGAAGATCCAGTAAAATTGAAAAACCAAAAATTAAAATACAGGGAAAGAGCGCGAAGTAACTTTTAAGGGTCTCCGACGCTTCCTTCTATGCGTTACACATTTCAGCACAAACTTAATATACTATTTTCTTCGAAAAGAGTATAAACACTGTGCATGAATTATGGACGCATGTCTGAGTATGAGTACTCGTGTTAAAGTGCGAGGTAATTTGATGTTGCTTATTATTTCAGGCAGGCGATTAAAGACAGCGAGTGGCTCAAAAGCAACAGTAGCGGTATTTGTATCTGTATCTGAATCTGCTTGTGTATCTGTATCTCTATTTGTATCTGAAACTACATTTGTACTCGACATTTGGTAGACTCGCAACTACTTGGCTGCTTCTTACCTTGAACCGCGACCCCATTGATGACGAGAGCGTGCTATGGAGATGGGGAGCGGGGTTAGGGCAAAATGTGTTTGCGATAACGATTATAATTGCGATTTCACAAGATGCGAACGTGCAAGTCCGGGAAACTCACACAGATACAGCTGCATGTGCGACTACTGTGTCTAGTAGTGCAGCAATTGCAAATTGTTGTTGTCAGAGAGCGTCAGGGTAGGCGGGCGATGTGGTGGTAATCACACAAATACATAAGTTAACAATGTATATGTGAATTAAACTGTTTGCGGGCAGAAAATGCTCAGACATTGAAGCATTACGTATACGATATATTATCAAAATCAATTATTTGAGTGTTTTAAGACGAGAAATTACAAACAATTTTAGGCTTTTCCATTTATTTTCTTAAAAGATGGCGCTGCTTTTTGCAAAATTTAGATCCTCCTATCCATATTTGGGCCAGATTTGCGCCTTCGTTATGCTTTTAACTGGCTTACATTTTATCCTTGCTCTCACTCACCCACCCTCATCTCTGACTCTGAAGAACAACAGCAAATCCAAAAGAGCTGAAATAAAAATACAACCACAAATTTGAGATGGATTTTATGCACACAGAGCTTTGCGGGAAAATTCAATTTTAAAGCCGCCACAACAACAGCAGCAACAACAAGATTAACAACGAAACGCAGCGAGTGCAATAAATTATTTCATTCCCGGCACCAAGCGCACCTGACACATAAGCTCCGAATTGTCGTCTTCATCTGCCGCGGCGTCCATTGGCCAGGGATGTGCCTGTCGTCGGATCGTATGGGATCGCCTGCCTCACCAGCCCCAGTCATAGTCCCAGCCCCGGACAACAGCAATAATAACAAGTTGTAAAGAATTATATTCGTCGTGCCGAAGATTTTATACTCAATTTTCACTATGCCAACTGCAGCACTTAGCACATAGCTCAAAAACTGAGGGACTAGTTTGCATAGATACAGACAGACAGACAGACGGACATGGCTAGATCAATTTGTTTTGACATTCTAAGCATACTGGCAGTAACTTTTGGGGGTCTCCGACGCTTCCTTCTATGCGTTACACACTTCAGCACAAACTTAATATACTATTTTCTTCGAAAAGAGTATAATAATGCCAACAAAAATAACAGCAGCAGCGGCGTCTTGTACATGGGATTGTACATCTGGTGAATTGCTGTGCGTCGGTGGAGCCACGCACAGTGGTATAAAGCCGGCATTGAACTGAAGTGCCGAATATTGAATACATGCTTCAGCAGATTACTGTTATACTGTGGATTAGCCCCCCATACGTTTAGCTACGTGTATGTATGTATATATCGTGCGAGTCGTATTCATGTCCCAAATTGGCATTACGTGCATATTTGTGTTTTCGGCCAGTCTGGAATCTTAATTGAAATATTTAGTCCACTGTGTTACAAATGCTAACAAAATATTAACAATAAAGAAAATTATAATAATGGTTTTCTTTGAAATAATTTTATTGGAAATAAATACCTTTATTACCAATGCCAGTTTAACATCATATGGATGTATTCATATTCATATTCAGTTCTGTACATTTGCTTAGCTTTTACAATATATATATATATATATATCAATGAAGCAGCTGCAATTGTATTTCATTCATTCTGTGCTGCACTGGCGCTCATCCATTGATATTTTATACCACAGTGCAGCGGAAACTGCAGCGGTGGCGACACTGCAATTATTCGCCAGCGTGCGGGTGCGCGGGCCCCGCAGGCGGGCTGATGGCTAGTACAAGAGCAGAAGAGCAGAGGATTGGGAGAGCTGGCGCTGGGCAGCAACAATGACGACGACTACATGTCGGCATGTGAATTGTACCTCAGTCCCACCCTCTCCCCTTTCCCAACAAACCCCTAACCCAAGAGAGAGATAAGGACATTGATGCTGCCCATGTGTGTAATGTTTTTGTTCGTGTCTTAACTGCTGCTGCTGGATGCAATTTCATGTTATTCCACCGGCGTCAAGGAAATCTACTCAACTCAACTGCAATCGCTTCGACTTGGTCAGAGCGTGTAAAGTGATTATTGTCCTGCGAGGGCAAGGACTTTACCAAAGGGGAAGCAAGACGCCAGAATGGTAAGAAAGTATCGCTTACAGAAGCCAGCTCGATCTCCGCTCTCTCTCTCTCTCTCTCTCTCTATCTCTCTTTCACCCAGTCCCGCTCTCTCGCTCGCTTGCTCTGCTGCGCTTAAGCCAGCCATGGAATTGCTTTCCACCTCATTATAAGTTGGCTTTAGTTTGCTAACTCACGACGAAATATGCTAATTAATAGCCGGCACAAGGCCACAAGATTCAGTTGTCAATTAGACGGCGATGGAAAAAAATGGGTAAAAAGGGTATAATACTTTTGTGCAAAAGTATGTAACAGGCATAAGGAAGCATCTCCGACCATATAAAGTACACATATTACCGATAAGTATTAACAGACGAGTCGATCTAGCCATGTCCGTCTGTTTGTAAGTATGAACATGCGGATATCAGAGATTATAAAAGCTAGAGACCTCATATTTGGCATAGAAGTTCTCAAAGTCCCTGGTTAGATCAAGTTTATTTCATTCTATCGATAACTGGTTAAGGATAAATTTCGATTTCAGACCAGTGTTTCCTGGCCAAACTTATAAGTTAAAAGAGCTAGAGTATTGGTATGTGTAATCTCAAGTAGCATACTCATATACCAAGTATGTCACTTTTTGGATACCCTGCCAATATCCCCCCAACACTGAAAAGCACACATTTTTTGAAGTTATGACCTTGCAATTTGGCTTGATTATACATTTTATTGCCAATTTTAAGTCTAACAAATTTCAATAAGATCGGACAATAAATACAGAAGTTCCTTAAGATTTAACTTTTCGTAGCGTGTGGCTCAGTGAAGAAGCAAGCCAACTGCTTGCACTGCTTGCAGTTTGTGTGTGTTTGTATATATATGCACACTGATAATTAAGTAGAAATGCATGTTAGGATTGGGTTCAGGGTAATACCTAGTCGGGCACTGTCGACTAGAGAACTTTTATTTGTGTATAATGCTTTAAAGGAGTCGAATACTCTATATCGAAGAAAATTATATTTTAAAGTACAGGCATATTTAACAAGTAAGAGTGTTCTAGTCGGGAGTGCCCGGTTATGAGATACCCTGAACCAAGTCCTTTCAATCATTCATACTAATCTAAACACACGCATGCTGCAGTTCAAGCAGTGCTTGCTTTTCACCGAGCTCCACACAATGGAAATTTTAATCTTAAATAACTTTTGTGTTTATTGTCCGATCTTATTGAATTTTTTTGGGCATACTATTGGCAATAAAATGTGTGACCAAACCAAATTGCACAACCTTGCAATTTGGTTTGGTCACACATTTCAAAAATGAGTTTTTCAAATTTGGGGGGAATTGGGGGGTGGTATCCAAAAAGTGAAACATTTGTTACATGTGTATGCTATTCGAGAATATAAATGCCAAATTTGGGGCCTCTAGCTCTTATAACTTGTAAGTTATAGCCCAAAAACGATAGTCCGAAATCTAAATTTATCGATAACTTTTGAATGGGTCGAGTTATCGATAAAATTTAATAAACTTGATCTGTCCCGGCACTACGAGAACTTATATTCCAAATATGAAGTCTCTAAATCTTATAGTCTCTTATATCCGCGTGTTCATACAGACAGACAGACAGACGGACAGCCGGACAGACAGACAGACGGACATGGTTAGATCGACCCGGCTGTTGATACTGATCAATAATATATATACTTTGTATGGTCGGAGATGCTTCCTTTTGCCTGTTACATACTTTTGCACAAAACCATAATATCTTTTTTACCCATTTTTAATGGGTCAGGGTATAAAAAGTTCGCATATACAGTATAGTTCTGGTACCGCCACGAGGTGGCGGTACTCAATAATAGGTGATTTATCAACAATTTGTCAATAGTTATCTTTGTGGGCAACTTTGCGGTGGGGCTAAGCAAACTCTATTGTTGTTGTTGCTATTGGGTCGGAGCGTCTAGCCAGCGTCGTTGCAGCTGCAGATGCACTGAAGTTGGCGTCATCCGTCAACGCCTGAGCGACAATTATTGCTTGTAACCAACCATAGGCAAGCCGACATGCAGTGAAGGCAGCAATATGAGGCCCTGACCACCTGGTATACCAGGAAAAGACAGAGAGCTAGAGAGAGAGAGAGAGAGAGAGACGGAGAGAGCAATGTCTGCCAGTTTTTATACCCTGAACCCATTAAAAATGGGTAAAACGGGTATTATGGTTTTGTGCAAAAGTATGTAACAGGCATAAGGAAGCATCTCTGACCACATAAAGTATATATATTCTTGATCAGTATCAACAGCCAAGTCGATTTAGCCATGTCCGTCTGTCTGTCTATCTGTCCGTCCGTCCGTCCGTCCGTCCGTCTGTATGAACACGCGGATATCAGAGACTACAAGAGCTAGTTAGCATTAAACCTTGGCGAAGAATGCTGTGTGTGTGCCTTATAGAGGTGCAGATACAACAGTTATACCAGCATGAATTTGTTGTATATATATGTAAATAAATATATATGAATCTATACATATATAATATATATATATGGGCATTTCCACGGCAAGGTCCACCGAGACTAAAAATTTAAAGATCTGGAAAATACTTTGTGTTATCATATTTTCGTAGTACAACAATAAAATTTAGCAAATTTAAAAAAAAAAATTCGTTTATTTAAAACACACTTCGAGATATTCGAATGCAAAGTCGCTCAAGCAATTTTTCTTATTTGGGTCATTGTACTGCAAGTTTTGTTTTGATCAAATATTATAAAGAGAGACATTATGCATTGACACTTGCTCGCTAAAAATCTTTGTGAAGGTAAAGAGAGTAAAAACAAGTGGGGAAGGATTATCTTCGGCGTGCCGAAGATTTTATTCTCTTTTCGAACCTTTAGGCAATTTTCACTCTGCCAACAGCACCACCGAAATATTAAATGACGCATATCTTTGCTAATTATAACTGAATCGATTAAAACATTGATGAATTCAAAGGATGTTCAAGTGTACAAGGAAATTTAAGGCGATAGCTTTGAAAAGATCGGATATATGGCCAAAACCGACTTCCAGTTGTATGGCAGCTATAAGATATAGTGGTCCGATCCGGCCGGTTCCGACCAATGTGCTGTCCCTTTGAATAAGTAGTCTCTGTGCAAAATTTGATTACGATAGCTCAAAAACTGAGGGTCTAGCTTGCATACATGCAGACAGACAGACGGACATGGCTAGATCAATTTGTTTTGTCATTCTAACCATACTGGTAGTAACTTTTGGGGGTCTCCGACGCTTCCTTCTATGCGTTACAAACTTCAGCACAAACTTAATATACTATTTTCTTCGACAAGAGTATAAAAACCTTGCTGAAAAATATGAAGATTTGTGATCTTGGCTCTTGGCTCTTGGCTCTTATATAAAGTTGGGAGCGTCCGACACCTTAGTTGTAAAATCGAAATATTTTGAAAAACTTTTTTTCTTAAATACATTTTTTTGAGGATTACAGGCTAATAAGACAAAATGAGATCGAAACTGCTAATTTTAGCTATCGTCAGGTGTCCAATTTAACTTGTGTAGCTTGGTTTGTTGCCATAAGTAAAAATTTTTGTTTATAAATTTTTTAATTGAAATTACGAAATCTTATTAAATTTTTTTGTTTGCTCCCCACCTGCTCCACACTCAGTTTATTAACAAATGTATACTCTCTTTGGGTAAAATCAAAAGCATTTTCAGTTGAAATCAATGTATAACATTCTAAAATTAATCGCATTGACATATTGCTCAGGTTCCGCTGAAATCGGCGATTGAATTGTCGCGAAAACCACTTCTATTTTCGTACCGTCCGAACCTCTTGATTTTTTGCAAATATCTTGAAAACTAAAAATGCCCCAAAATCAAGCTTTGCACATATTATGGGACTATTGAAGAGCTATAAGTTAAGCCAGTTGTCAGAATAAAATCCGTTTAATTTTGCCTGTTTTTTACTTCAAGTTCGTACGATTGCAAAAATCCGACACAATGTATATATATACAGTCGGCGGCATATATAAATTTGACAAAGAAACCACCATGCGTTTTCGTTAATAACTTTTTAAATGAGCATTGAATAAACTTAAAATAAATATGGTGTAGTGATATGTTTATTTATTTTCAAAATATACGAAAACATTTTACAAAAGTATTTTAATAAGAATAACAATAAGTATTTTGACATATTATTTAATATTGAAAATTTTAACAATATCAAAAGTATTTGGATAATTTTACTTGTTATTAATAAAAAGTAAAGCCTCTCTTGGCATTTCTAACTTTTTGCAGCCGTCGGGGAACAGAATTAACCAAAGTTTTGATATAATCCAATGGAATATTCTTCCCGAATGTTTCTACATCGGATATTTTTTCATCACGCGTGCTTGTTAGATTAACACATCGTTTTTGTTTTATATAAGCCCATACATTCTCAATAATACTCATATTGGGTCTTTGTGGTGGCCAATCCAAAGTGTTTACCCGTACTTCATCTAAAAAGTGTGTTATAGATTTAGCCTTATGGCACGGCACGTTATCCTGCAGGTATATAAAATTTTTTCCGCTCAAATTGTCCCCAGAAGGGGAAGCGTAATCATTCAAGACAAGTAAATAATTATTTCTATCCATTGTTCCATTGATAGGTACCAAGTTAGGTACCCCATTGTATGCTACACATCCCCAAAACATAACCGATCCACATCCATGGCTTTCTCTTTCACAAATCGATACCTTTTTATACCCTGAACCCATTAAAAATGGTTAAAAAGGGTATTATGGTTTTGTGCAAAAGTATGTAACAGGCATAAGGAAGCATCTCCGACCATATAAAGTATATATATTCTTGATCAGTATCAATAGCCGAGTCGATTTAGCCATGTCCGTCTGTCTGTCTGTCCGTCCGTCTGTATGAACACGCGGATATCAGAGACTACAAGAGCTAGAGACTTCATATTTGGAACATAAGTTCTCTAATCCCGGGACAGATCAATTTTTTTCATTTGATCGATTACTCGTCGCATTCAAAAGTTATCGATAAATTTCGATTTTAGACTAGCGTTTTTGGGACATAGCTTCAAAGATATAAGAGCTAGAGACGCCAAATTTGGCATGCATAATCTCGAATAGCATACACATGTAACAAATATTTCACTTTTTGGATACCACCCAATCCCCCCAAAAGTTGAAAAACGCATTTTTGAAGGTACGACCCTGCAATTTGTTTTGGTCACACATATTATTGACAATTGTATGTGTCAAAAATTTCAGTAATATCGGACAATAAATACAGAAGTTATTTGAGATTTAACTTTCTTAAACCGCATGCACTGCTTGCAGTATGTGTGCTTGTATGTATGCACACTATTAGGCAAGTATTAATGTAAGTCAGAACTGGGTTCAGGGTATCTCCTAGTCGGGCACTCCCGACTAGAGCACTCTTACTTGTTTTTTAGTTAAACGGGGTACATTGCATTATTTACTGATATTTTTGCGGAAAAACTTAGCCACCACAAAGCCCCAAATATGAGTATTATTGAGAATGTATGGGCTTATATAAAACAAAAACGATGTGTTAATCTAACAAGGACGCGTGATGAAAAAATATCCGATGTAGAAACATTCGGGAAGGATATTCCATTGGATTATATAAAAACTTTGGTTAATTCTGTTCCCCGACGGCTGCAAAAAGTTAGGAATACCAAGAGAGGCTTTACCTTTAAATAATAACAAGTAAAATTATCCAAATACTTTTGATTTTGTTAAAATTTTCAATCTTAAATAATATGTCAAAATACTTATGCCACCATACATTTTTGAAAAATTATTTTTCTTATTCTTATTAAAATACTTTTGTAAAATGTTTTCGTATATTTTGAAAATAAATAAACATATCGCTACACCATATTTATTTTAAATTTGCTCAATGCTCATATAAAAAGTTATTAACGAAAACGCATGGTAGCTTCTGTGTCAAAATATATATGCCGACGACTGTATATATATATTTGCATAATAGTCAACTGCCATTCCATTGCTAATTATAAGCATGGTGTAAATTTTCAATGCCCGTGTTTACAGCTCACGAACAAGCAATTATACGGCTTTATAGGTATTATTATAGATGCTGTGGAGGAATACCAACTGCACCTCCCTTTCTCTTCACCTTTATGTATACCCCTTTCCCAACGCCTCTCCCTCTTTCTCCCTCTCCCTCTACCTTTCTCTTGTTTCTTTTTTCTCTGTGTGCGGCTTATTTAGAGCTGTGCGATTTGACAAAAGCAAATATGTAAATGTAAATATTAAGATAACTAGCATCAAATTCTTGGCATCCCGCACACATAGACAGAAATATGGTTAGATGGACAGGCGGGATGAATGACATTCGGAGTTCTCTTCATTTCATTAAATTAAGTTGAAATAATTTCGTTTAATTAAATTTTTAAATTATTAATATGACTTGGTTATACATATACACATACCAACACATATGTATCTGTGTGTACATAAAGTTTAACATTTATTCAAGATACAATTTACTCAAGAGTTTTCTTTGGTTCCACTAACTCCAAATTGGTTATTAAAATATATGAAGATCCGAATATTTTTTAAAGATAATTAAACACATTTGTCTTATATTTTAATTAGGGCCACTTTTCAATTGGTTTGCATTGTCAGGTTATTTCATCACTCGAAAAATTGTATTGTAAAAATTTGCCCAAGATTAAGAAAACAAATTGTATTACACTCTTTTCGAAGAAAATAGTATATTAAGTTTGTGCTGAAGTTTGTAACGCATAGAAGGAAGCGTCGGAGACCCCAAAAGTTACTACCAGTATGCTTAGAATGACAAAACAAATTGATCTAGCCATGTCTGTCTGTCTGTCTGTCTGTCTGTCTGTCTGTCTGTCAGTATGTATGTATGTATGTAAACTAGACCCTCAGTTTTTGAGCTATCGTGATAAAACTTTGCACAGAGACTTATTATTCAAAGGGACAGCACATTGGTCGGATCCGGCCGGATCGGACCACTATATCTCATAGCTGCCATACAACTCGAAGTCGGTTTTGGCCATATATCCCATGTTTTTGAATCTATCGCGATGAAACTTTGCACTGATACTTATTATTTATCACATTGGTTGGAGCCGGCCGGATCGGATCACTATATGTTATAGCTGCTATACAACTGGCAATAAATTAAATATTCTTAGAACAAAAACTTATACTTGCGTGAAAATAGAATCACGAAGTGTGTAAAAGGCTTATCGCTACAGGAAAAATTTAAAATCTGCAACAATGTCCCGAATACATCGAGCTATATACCGATAGAAAAGTATTGTTTCATCAGATCTGAAGGTATAAATGGGTGGGGCAAAATACAAATTATTGGAGCTGATGGGGTCTTTGGGACCTTTTGGAAGTTCTGTCATAATAATAATGTATATCTGCATTTTGGAATTTGACTGTATGGTGTCTCGTGAGATAATACACCAAACGTCGCAGCTCCGCACCAGAAATATTTGGGTCTTTCTACCTATGTCAGAGCCCCAGTTAAACCCACAAAAGGTTCAAGTCCAAGAGAACCGGACCAAGATACCCCGATTGCAACTTCTTTGCCAGGAATTACGGAATGCCCTGGGAGCCAGCAAAATGTGAATTAATGGTGGGTATGTCTGGGGCAAGACTCAAAGGCGTTGAACTCAAATCGAAAGAAGCTGGGCCAAGAAGAGATTGTAGTCGAGTTTTGATATTGGGTCCTGTGAACCACGCACCAGTTAAACGATTTGTTTTTGATTCGTCTGTGAAAATTGTTGCGATAGCTTTATATATCTACTTCTTAAAAAAATACCGTTAACTTAGCGGAAAAAAAGCTAAGATCCGCTCAATTTGAAAACCCCTTTGTTTCCAAACCAGAAGTTACTGATCTTTTATATATATTGCTTGAAATGTATTTATAAGAGCAGTTCAACTTAGGTTGGTTTTAAAGTGGCCTTTTTTTTAAGCCACGTGGGTAAAAGCCTACATGTAGTATAATAATTAATAAGAAAACGGATCTACCGAAAAGTCGAATTTTTTATATGGCACACACCGGAGATTTAAAATAATACTATGTGAAACCAGACGCTGAGTTCGAACACAAAAATCTGCACATCGCTGAAAATTCATTTTTAGATGCACATAGGTTTGAGCTTTTTGGTTTGTGCTATATTCTAGCGCGGAGTGTGTAAACGAGGGACCGGCACAAAGAGAGCTCCCAAGATCTGGAGATTGGTGAGTCGTTTCGTCTCATACTCTGCTTAAAAAGAAAAGCAACACATACATATGTATGTATGTATATCTACATGACTTGTATATCTACTTGCTTCAATCAAATCAACTAATTTCATTTTTATACCCTGAACCCATTAAAAATGGGTAAAAATTATGTTGTGTAAAAGTATGTATCACGCATAAGGAAGCATCTCCGAACATATAAAGTATATATATTGTTGTACGTATGTCGGTCCGTCCGTCCTTCTATTCGTCCGTCAGTACGTTCATACGGATATCAGAGACTACATACGCGGATATCAGAGACTACAAGAGCTATATACATCATTTTTCGAATATAAGTTCTCTTATTCCCAGGACAGATCAAGTTTATTTAATTGTATCGATAACTCGACGCATTCAAAAGTTATCGATAAATTTTGATTTCAGACCAGCGTTGTTTGTCATATCTGGAAAGTTATACGAATTAGAGATACAAAATTTTTTATGTATAGTCTCGAACATCATATATGTACATGTAACAAATGTTTAACTCTTTGGATACAGTACCCCCATCCCCTTAAAAGTGAAACACACTAATTTTTCAAGGTATGACCTTGTAATTCAGTTTGATCAACCATTTTATAGCCAATTTCATGTCCTACAAAGTTGACAAAGATCGGACACTAAACACAGAAGTTATTTAAGATTTACCTTTCTATAGTGTTGGGCCTTGTGAACAAAACTACTTGCAGTATGTGGGTGTGTTTATATGGATGTGCATTGATAGATAAGTATGAATAGATGTAAGGTTTGGGTTCAGGGTATCTCATAGGCGGTCACTCCCGACTAGACCACTCTTACTTGTTATTCTTGTGTGAGCAGCCGAATGTGATAGGACCAATTCGGACCCTGCGGGCTATGGGTGGCTTCGCTTGGTGCGAATTATCTAACTAAATCTTGTGTATCTTTTCATCGTACCCACTTCTAGAACTTTCCTTCCGAGACCAAGGCTAATTATACTCTTTTCGAAGAAAATAGTATACTAAGTTTATACTGAAGATTGTAACGTAGGAGACCCCCAAAAGTTACTGCCATATGCTGAGAAAAACAAAACAAATTGTTCTAGCCATGTCCGTCTGTCTGTATGTCCTGTCTGTCTGTATGTATGCAAACTAGTCCCTCAGTTTTTGAGCTATCACGATGCAACTTTGCACAGACACTTATTATTCAAGGGGACAGCACATTGCTTGGAGCCGGCCGGATCGGACCACTATATCTTATAGCTGCCATACAACTCTAAGTCGGTTTTGGCCATAAGTCCGATGTTTTCAAAGCAATTGCTTCAAATTTCCTTGTGAACTTGAACATCCTTATAACTCATCAATGGGTTAAATTGCAAAACGATTGAGTCATAAAAAGTGAAGATGATATGCGTCATTACTATTTTTAAAAAAAACAAGTGGAGAAGGATTATCTTCGGCGTGCCGAAGATTAAATACTCTTTTCGAACCTTAAAGCAATTTTTACTATTTTTCCGTGACTGCTTATTTAATTCGCAGATATTAATGTCGCATACATATACCCCTACATATAAAATAAAATATATAAAGGTATTCATGTAAACAGGGACGTTTCACTATCCGTAGCTCGTGGACGCGTCCCTTAGCATTCATAAGTGCTACCGAATTGAACAATATACAAGTTTCAGTTTTTCCAAAAAGTGAAAACTACATTACATAATATACATACCAAATTTTGTGCCTGTTGCTCTTATACCTTTCAAGGCTGCTGTCGGAAATTGAATTGTCATAAAACTTAATCTGAACATACGAGAGCTTATATTCAGAATTTGAGATCCATATTTTTTTTCGCGTGGCATTGGTTTTGCCAATGAATTTAAATTTTCTTTTGAATTATTCTATTAAAGCTACTTTATGTATGAAAAAAAAATTAGAAACAATTTAGGAAATTGAAAATAAATAAATTTGACTACAGCTATTATATATTTGAAAAGAAGAATAAGAAAAAATGAAAATAAATGACCAGTCGCCGCTGGTTTCGAACCCGGGACCTCTCGCTCACCAGTTCGCAACTTTACCCACTACGCCACAAGCCGTTTTGATGATCGCTGACAAAATCCCTTGAAGAGCAGACTGTCAAAAGCTTTCTTGTTTTGCTTTGTACTGCTTACACCAAGCAGTTTTAAGAATCGCTAACAAACTCGATTTATACTGAGCTTTTGTTTTTTCGCGTGGCATTGTTTTTGTTCTAAGCCATTGAAAGCAAATGAATTTGATTACAGTTATTATATATTTGAAAAGAAGAATAAGAAAAAATGAAAATAAATGACCAGTCGCCGCTGGTTTCGAACCCGGGACCTCTCGCTCACCAGTTCGCAACTTTACCCACTACGCCACAAGCCGTTTTGATGATCGCTGACAAAATTGCTTGAAGAGCAGACTATCAAAAGCTTTCTTGCGCTTGACTTTGTTTGCTCAGACTATCAAAAGCTTTCTTGTGCTTGACTTTGTTTGCTCATATGCACCTGTTTTTTCAAAATATTTAATGACGCATATCTTCGCTGTTTATGACTCAATCGATTTGCGATTTTACCCATTGATGAGTTATAAGGATGTTCAAGTGTACAAGGAAATTTAAGGCAATTGCTTTGAAAACATCGGATTTATGGCCAAAACCGACTTTGAGGTGTATGGCAGCTATAAGATATAGTGGTCCGATCCGGCCGGCTCCGACCAATGTGCTGTCCCCTTGAATAATAAGTGTCTGTGCAAAGTTGCATCGCGATAGCTCAAAAACTGAGGGACTAGTTTGCATACATACAGACAGACAGACAGACAGACAGACAGACAGACAGACAGACAGACAGACGGACATGGCTAGATCAATTTGTTTTGTTTTTATAAGCATATTGGCAGTAACTTTTGGGGGTCTCAAATTTGGGGGGAATTGGGGGGTGGTATCCAAAAAGTGAAACATTTGTTACATGTGTATGCTATTCGAGAATATAAATGCCAAATTTGGGGCCTCTAGCTCTTATAACTTGTAAGTTATAGCCCAAAAACGATAGTCCGAAATCTAAATTTATCGATAACTTTTGAATGGGTCGAGTTATCGATAAAATTTAATAAACTTGATCTGTCCCGGCACTACGAGAACTTATATTCCAAATATGAAGTCTCTAAATCTTATAGTCTCTTATATCCGCGTGTTCATACAGACAGACAGACAGACGGACAGCCGGACAGACAGACAGACGGACATGGTTAGATCGACCCGGCTGTTGATACTGATCAATAATATATATACTTTGTATGGTCGGAGATGCTTCCTTATGCCTGTTACATACTTTTTGCACAAAACCATAATATCTTTTTTACCCATTTTTAATGGGTCAGGGTATAAAAAGTTCGCATATACAGTATAGTTCTGGTACCGCCAGACTAGGAGATACCGTGAACCCAGTTCTGACATCCATTCATACTTGCCTAATAGTGTGCATACATACAGACACACACATACTGCAAGCTGTGCAAGCGGTTTAAGCAGTTAGCTTGCTTTTACACTGAGCCCCACACAATGGAAAGTAAAATCTTAAATAACTTCTGTGTTTATTGTCCGATCTTTCTAAAATTTGTAGGACATAACATTGGACAAAACATTGTGTGCCCAAACCAAATTGCAAGGTCATACCTTCAAAAATGAGTTTTTTGAACTTTTGGGGGGATTGGGGGGAGGGACGAGTTATCGATTAAATGAAATAAATTTGATCTGTCCCGGGATTACGAGAACTTATATTCCAAATATGAAGTCTCTAGCTCTAGTAGTCTCTGTTATCCGCGTGTTCATACAGACAGACGGACGGACGGACAGACAGACAGACGGACATGGCTAAATCGGCTCGACTGTTGATACTGATCAAGAATATATGTACTTTATATGGTCGGAGATGCTTCATTATGCCTGTTACATACTTTTGCACAAAACCATAATACCCTTTTTACCCAGTTTTAATGGGTTCAGGGTATAAAAACAAATGCTCAGTATAATCGAGTTTGTCAGCGCATTTCAAAACTGCTTGGTGGCGTAAGTATTAGAGTGCTGCGCTGACAAACTGGAGAACACGGTTCAAATCCCAGCCGCGGCTTATTGCTTTTTATTTTTTTATAATTATTTTTTTTAAATATATATTAAATAGCTTGAATTCAATAATTTAAAAGATACAAGTAAGAGTGCTCTAGTCAGGAGTGCCCGACTAGGAGATACCCTGAACCTAGTCCTTATAATCATGCATACTAATCTAAACACACACATGCTGCAGTTCAAGCAGTATAAGCAGTGCAATCGGTTTAAGCAGTTAGCTTGCTTTTCACCGAGCCCCACACAATGGAAAGTTAAATCTTAAAAAACTTCTGTGTTTATTCTCCGATCTTTATGAAAACATAACATTGGCTATAAAATTTGGGACCAAACCAAATTGCAAGGTCGTACCTTCACAAATGCGTTTTTTTCAAATTTGGGGGAAATCGGGGGGTGGTATCCAAAAAGTGAAAAATTTGTTACATGTGTATGCTATTCGAGATTCGCCCAAAAGCGCTAGTCAGAGATTGAAATTTATCGATAAAATGAAATAAACTTGATCTGTCCCGGCACTACGAGAACTTATGTTCCAAATATGAAGTCTCTAGGTCTTATAGTCTCTGAGATCCGCGTGTTCATACAGACAAACGGACAGACAGTGGTGCAGTTGGCAGAGTGAAAATTGCCTAAAGGTTCGAAAAGAGTATAGAATCTTCGGCACGCCGAAGATAATCCTTTCCCACTTGTTTTTATTCATTCCTCCCAATATCCTTTTCATCATACAATACTCCTATAAATATTACGGACAAGAAAAACCAGATCATTTAATGATTATTTCATATGAGACAGATTTTAAATAAATTAGAAGTCGAAAACAAAATCTTTTTTAGATGATTGACTATGCACTGTATCATAGTATAGCATGTATGTTTAGCGAACTGCTCCAAACTGCGAATATACTCTACAATGTAGATAGCCCTGTGGCAGCAGCACTTTCAGCATTATATATTATTGTAGAGGGTATTATGTTTTTGGTGTGGAAAGTGTAACGCATTGAAGGTAACAACTGCGATCCAAACAAGTAAGAGTGCTCTAGTCGGGAGTGCCCGACTAGGAGATACCCTGAACCCAGTTCTGACATCCATTCATACTTGTCTAATAGTGTGCATACATACAGATACACACATACTGCAAGCTGTGCAAGCGGCTTAAGCAGTTAGCTTGCTTTTTCACTGAGCCCCACACAATGGAAAGTAAAATCTTAAATAACTTCTGTGTTTATTATCCGATCTTTCTAAAATTTGTTGGACATAACATTGGCTATAAAATGTGTCACCAAACTAAATTGCAAGGACATACGTTCAAAAATGAGTTTTTTAAACTTTTGGGAAGATTGGGGGGTGGTATCCAAAAAGTTAAATATTTGTTACATGTGAATGCTATTCGAGATTATACATGCCAAATCGACTCGACTGTTGATATTGATCAAGAATATATGTACTTTATATAGTCGGAGATGCTTCCTTATGCCTGTTACATACTTTTGCACAAAACCATAATACCCTTTTTACCCATTTTTAATGGGTTCAGGGTATAAAAAGGACATTGTACATTCTTGATCCATTACTTGACCAGATCGGACCATAAGGATGCCATAGGAATTTTCGGTTAAAAAACACAAACACATTTTGTTTTCAGTGGCATTGTGTTTTAGGCTGTCACATGTAGATATAAAATGAAATAAGGAACCCATTTTGTATCCAAACAGCCTATATGTGATGTTATTGGATATGACATCTTTAAAGATATCCGGACCATACTCATTAACTAAGATGCGGTCTATAAAGCTATGTAAGAAGATTGTTACAATCTATGTTTGCTCTAATCTGAAAGCATATTTATTTGAAATCTAATCATTTTCAAATGTTTTATTAATAAACTCTACTGCTAGCACTTTTTGTTTTACAAACAGAGTTGTTGTCAGAATGTAATTTAAAAAGTGTTCAGTACATGAATCTTAACAATGTTTAGTTATCTACCTGCGATTTTGACATTATAACATTCATAGCCTAGTCTGAGATTCGAACCAGGATTTTTGTTCTTCAGCTACGCTTCTAGCTTTTATATTTTATATATTTGCAATGTATCTAAAAACACACGAAAATGTTGTACAATTTAATTAATCCTTTCAGCCTCACATATCGCTTATACTTGATGTACAAATATATATATGTATAGTATATGCATTATAAAAATATATTGATAGGGCTATAATTAGCATTCTTTAAATGATATTATGTTAAAACCCACCTGAGTTTGAGGTTGCTTATGTGAACTCCTTTTCTTGTTTTTAATTTTTGGTGCATTTTTAGAGATGTGTGCAATTGGTGTATTTTTTTTGTGGATTTGACGTTGTTGCTGTTTTTGTTGCTCAATTTCATATGTGCTGCCGTATTTTGCAGGTTAATTATTAGTCGTAGGCACATACATACATAGATACACACAGATATGTCATACACACACAGACAAGCACACACATGGGTATATGCATGCATGTAGTTGTTATAGTTTTTTCTGTATATTGTTGTTTTATTTGATATTGTGATGTTGACACACACATACTGAATTTGTTCTTTTGTTGTTTGTTGCTCTTGTTGTATTCGTTATATTTTTGCTTAGCCACGTTGTTGCTTGAATTTCTTTTTTTCCGCCTTTTTTTCTTTTCTCTTTTTGTGTTAGCTTTTCACATATTTGCGCCTTAGCCGGGGTGCTGTTAATTCTGATTACATAATAATTATGTTTGTGTTTATGATGATTTGCTTGTTTTTGTCGTTTGTTGTTGTTGTTGGTTGACTTTAAAATGTATGGTATTGTTGTGGGTATAATTTTGGTCAAGTCAATTTGACTGACAAAGTTCCTGCTGTTCTGGCAAAGCTAATTTATAAAAACGTGTTCCGAAAAACTGTTTTTACACCCGCACACAGTCAAGCTAAATGCTCCAGCATTTTTAAGAAAACAGTTTTCTCAATTTTTTTATTTCCAGTTGCGATTTTGGTGACTTTAATTGTTATTACATTTTGTTATCTCGCTTTATTGCTGTGGTTGTTGTTCTCGCTGTTGCACGTCATTCGCTTAGCTTACTTTTTTATTTTTATTTTTTTGTCAACGCCCACCCGCGTAATTTTTATGCGACAAGCAAAAGCAGCAACGCCGCCGCTTTTAAAAACGGTTATAAGATCGCACAACACCAAATTTGTTGTTGCCACGGCGGCGGCTGCTGCTTCTGCTGCTATTACCAATTGTCGTTGTCGCTGCTGTTGTCGCCATTTTGGCTTGGCAAAACTTTTGTGCACTTTGCACTGTGTGTGTATATACAGCTGAAACGCTCTCGCTCTTTTCACGCACACAGAGGAGGCGATAAGACGACACAAACAACAAATACACACCCGCACCCGACAACAACGATGACGACGTCGACGACACATACATATAATCAAAAACTCATTCGGCTATTTGGTTGCACACGCCCCCGTCCACGCCGCCTAGCCCTAAAACTGGCTCGGGCACCAGGCATACCCAATTGTATTCGCAACTCTTCTCTCCACCTACTTTGCACGGATTCTAATAAAGAGTCAGCAGCAGCAAGCCAATAAAATCAACAAAAACACAACAAAAGTACCTTCTGAGACGAAGGTTTTACGACAATATGCGACGACGTCAACGCCGGCAGCGCTGCTCGCGTCTGCCTTCGACCAATGACACTCGACGACAATATTAAAGAGCACACACACACACATACAGATACACAGACACAGTTATATGCAGGGGCACGATATGTATGCACGATACGCGCAAAAACGAATATCAAAAAACGAAATGTCGTCGTCGTGCCGCAGATATGGTGGCGGCAGCGCAGCAGATGCTGAGGGACAGCAATAAAAAAAAATTACACAGATACACACTACCTCAAGGTATGCAAGTAGGCGACAACAACTGATATGTAATCCAATCGAATCGAGAACAAACACACTCCCGGATACACACAAAAACGCGCAAAAGCAGTATGAGAGGGCGAGTGAGAATAAAAAACGAACGCAATTGAATCGTCGAAACCAATCCAGAGGACGCACAAAATGACGAACCAAAAGACCAAAAATCCGACTGCGACGGCAGCAGCAGCGACAAGCGACGCGCGACACTTGTGTGCGTGCATGTGTATGCGTGTGTGCGAGTGAGAGATCGAGGCAGGGCAATTGGAGAATGCAAGGCAAAAGCAAGCAGTGTAGGAATAGGAGTAACTGTGGAGTAGATGGTGCGCTGCTGTTGCTGTCCTGCCAGCAGCGAGCAGAGCGAGAACGTTGTCGTCAACCGACGAGCGCCGACCCCTACAACAACCACTATTATTGCTGGCCTCAGCCAGCCAGTGGCGACAATTGAGGGTAGTCATTTTTTATGCGCGTCCAGTACATAACAGCCAACGACTACAAGCATATTAACAACTCTATGTGTGTGTGTGTGTGTGTGGGATGGTTGTGTGTGTATGCTAGACTTAGGGACAGTTTTTGTACATATGTATATATATATGTATGTATATACATTGTATATTGTACTGTGTCCAGGCAAAGTTTCACTTCAAGCACATTCTTTGTATTTTCGCATTGCGTATTCATCACATGACTTCTTTATTTCTTGCACAGCAACAACAAAATAAAAAAAATATACGTACATACATACATATGTATCTTAAAGCTTCAAACTAAAATTTTAAATTATTGTAATTGTTTGTACTTTACCACAGCAAAAAAAAAATTTTAAAAAATACACATGATTGAATTAAATAAAAACCAGCACACTCGATTGCAAGTTACTTTTGGCTTTTTTTTTAGGTTTTGAAATGTACTGCATTTCGGCGTTTTAGCGACGGCAAAACAAGACGCGCGCGCGCAACAGCAACAACAAAATAGAAACAGAACTCAGAACTTAAACAACAGACCGCACAGAACAACATACACAAAACGACAACGTGAACGGAACGCCAACGACAGCAGCTGCGACGGCGACAACGACGGTGGCAGTGGCAGCAGCGCAGCCAGGGTCGGGGCGAGCGACAGTGCAGCCACAGCCACAGCCACCACAGAGCAACAGCAAAGGCGACGGCGAAAATATATCGGTAAGCAGCTCACAAGAGAGACGACGATTACGATTGCAATGCGATTTGCGATGGCGATGCGGCAGCGGCAACTCGACTTTTCTATTTAAAATCACATCCACTGTCCGTCGCCGTCGCAGTTGTTGCTGCTCTGCTCTGCTGCTGACGTCGTCGTCGGCGTCGGTGCTGGGCCTGGGCAGTGTTTGGCGCTCGTGCTTGGACACGGCGGGGACCGAGACCCACCTAGCGGCGAGAAAAGACAGCATAAGCTAAAATAAATTCGCACGCACACAGGCAACAGCTCTCTCACACACACTAAGCGGCCACTGGTGACGACCAACTCACACACACACTAGCATAAGCAATACAAAACATGCATTGGCGCCGCAAGTGTCCGTTCGCTTCTGTACGTATTGTAGTGCTTGCTCCCTCACTCTCGCTTATGCCCAGCCCATGAGCAGTCTTCACACACACAGGCAAACAAACTGGCATTGAATTGCAGAGAGCCAAAGTGGAGCAAGCAGTTCAAAATTGAAATATCACGTTCGCTCTTAAGAGAACTATACACAGCCAACAGCAGCAGTGCTCTTCGATTTCGAATTTTTCTCTTTGCTCAGCAAACTAAAACGTATTATGTATGGCATATTAAATATATTGTTACTCTGGAATTTGAAATTTGTATAAAATTTTGAATTATGAATAAATATTTTTAAAATACCTTTCTTTTTTTAGTGTTGTGCTTTAAACGCTGCGATAAGTGCAATAAGTGCAGTAGTAAAATCATCGAGCCTGCTTCTTAAAGAAATTCTATGCTTATTGAGCTCTTATAACTTTCCAGTTATATGGCTCTTATGTACATATGTTTTTAGATATAATACCCTTTTCACATTTTTTTTTTTAAATTAAGCATTCGTCTTTTCATATCCTGAACCCATTAAAAATGGGTAAAAAGTGTATTACGTTTTTGTGCAAAAGTTTGTAACAGGCAAAAGAAAGCATCTCCGACCATATAAAGTACACTTATTTCTCTTTTTACTCGGTAGATTGGGTCCAGAAAAAACGATGTAAAAACAAGTAACAATGCTCTAGTCGGGATTGCCCGACTAGGAGATACCCTGAACCCAGTCCTTATATTTTTTCATACTAACATATGCTGCAAGCAGTACAATCAGTTAGCATGCGTCTGCACTAAGCCCCACACCATGGAAAGGTAAATCTTAAATAACTTCTGTGTTTATTGTCCGATCTTTGTGAAATTTTTTGGACATAAAATGGGCTATCAAACCAAGTTACAAGGTCATACCTTCAAAAATGAGTGTTTTTCACTTTTGGGGGGACTGGGGGGTGGTATCCAAAAAGTGAAATATTTTTTACATGCGTATGCTATTCGAGATTAAACATACCAAATTTGGTGCCTTTAGCTCTTATAACTTGTAAGTTATAGCCCAAAAAATTGTTCTCAATCTGTTCTTGATCTGTCCCGGGACTACGAGAACTTATATTCCAAATATGAAGTCTCTAGCTCTTGTAGTCTCTGATATCCGCGTGCTCATACAGACGGACGGACGGACGGACAGACAGACAGACGGACATGGCTAATATCTACTATCTACATACATATAATATTATTCGAGCATGAGACTTTTTCGTCACTAAAAACTTTATGCTTAGGGTATGCAGCGATATTGTACCCGCTGCAGCCGCAACCAATGGCCAAATGTTTGCGACTAAAGGAGGGTATGGCTCGAATCAAGTGTGCACTAATGAAATAATTAATTACGAGCACAAGCTGAAAATCCCGGCGTTGCCCAATCTGGAACCCAACCCAACCCCCATCCGATAACTCACACACAGACACACACACACACACACACACACACACACACACACACACACACACAAAATTGCCGTCCAGTTTCTGTGCACATCGCCCACACTGCGGGCTAAAATTGTCCCTGTGTGCTAGCTGTATAAGCATGGATGTGTGTATATATTATGTACATATATGCGTATGGATGTCTATGTTCATACATATGTATCTCCCTAGTTGTGTGTCTGTGTCTGCTGATGTACATCTCAGCTTTAAGTGCACTATCTATGTATGTATTTACACTGTATATTTTACATATGTATGTACATACATACTGAACAAAAACAAATCAAATTTAATTAAGCCACTTTAAGCGATTTAGCCACAAAATCTGCTCCAATTTATAAGCACACAAGAGAATTCAAATACATTTTCACGTAAATGTACATACATATGTATATCTGAAACAAATCATCGCATCAGTTGAAATGCCTCACACAACATTTATTTTGCATGCGATCGTTTCAATTGCATATGCAATTTGCCAAAAAACGAAGAGAAGAAACTTGTATTGTATGAATGCGATTAACGAATGCCTTCAGTTGAAAATCTATCTGGATTATGCCACACGAGTGATTATTCTAATTTGGCCTGTGTTGTGATAACTATGTCATCTACAAGTAGGCTCCAAATTAGTGGAGAAAGCACCCCCGTTTGCGACTACCCAAGCTATACTCTATCATTTCTCTAGGGATGAAGAGGAGTCTATTCTGCCCATGTTGCAGAGACGCTGGCAATATAGGCCCAGGCCTGGTGACTTGTAGAGGTGGAAGGCTCCAATTTGCCCAACCTAATCTCTCCGCTGTGTCTATAGGCGGTAGTTGCCCAGTCCTTAGCCACTGGTCTGGACCAACTACTTGTCCCGCGTATTCCGTATTGTGTTTGCTAGTTGGGAAGTGTGTTTCAAACAGGAGCTCTGACTATTGCATACTGTTGCTAGTGAAAATGTTATTCCTTCGTTTCGCTAGTCTACAGTCGATGGCTTCACAGAAATCTCTCTCTTTGCTCTGTTTGGATGCAGTGACGTAACTTCTCAACGCCATCGTTCAAGCAGGGGTATCGGTTTCCTTATGCTGTTTCTCAGAGTAAAGCTTTATTTCGCTTCCTCTCCCTACGTCTAAGAATATTTTGGTATACCAAATATTTCATATATTGAGTTAAAGCGTTTCCCAGTTTGTCATTCTGAAAATACGGGTTAGCATATGGATAGTATATGGATAAGTCCCTCTTATTCCAAATAGCCGTGGAGTCGTCTTTGTACGGGCCGTTGATGCCACACATTAAAAATAGGTAAAAACAAGTGGGAAAGGATTATCTTCGGCGTGCCGAAGATTCTATACTCTTTCCGAACCTTCAGGCAATTTTCACCCTGCCAACTGAAATTTCAAAAGTAGTAAAAAATCGTTTTATCGCGTGGCATTTATTTTTTTGCTCTAAGAATTGGTATCAAATGAATTTAAATATTTCTTTTAAATTATTGAATTCAAGCTATTTGATATATATTTGCAAAAAATAATTTGAAAAAAAATAAAAAGCAATAGGTCGCAGCTGGGATTTGAACCATGTGCTCCCGTTTTTCAACGCAGCACTCTAATACTTGCGCCACCAAGCAGTTTTCAAATGCGCTGACAAACTCGATTATACTGATATTTTCTTTTGCGTTGTATGTGTAATTACCAGTCGCCGCTGAGTTTCGTATCAGCGAGCTTTCGTTTGTCAGCGCCACTTTACCCCTTACGCCCCAAGCAGTTTTGATGATTTATGACAAAATCCCATGAAAAGCAGACTGTCAAAAGCTAACTTGTTTTGTTTTCCTGCAACCTGCAACTCGCGTTTGTCAGCTTACAACAAGCAGTTTTAAAATCGCTGACAAACTCGACTATATTGAGCATTTGTTTTTTCGCGTGGCATTGTTTTTGTTCTAAGACATCGGAAGCAAATTAATTTGATTACAGTTATTTTATATTTGATAGGAAGAATCAGAAAAAATGAAAATAAATGAGACTCGTACCTCGGAACTTTCGTTTGTCAGCCCGTAACTTTATCCCTTACGCCACAAGCAATTTTAATGACCGATGACAAAATCGCTGGAAGAGCAGACTGTCAAACGCTTTCTTGCGCTTTTTGTTTGCTCTGTTTTTCAAAATATTAAATGACGCATATCTTCGATACTTATGACTCAATAGTTTGGCAATTGTACCTATTGATGAGTTGTAAGGATGTTCAAGTGTAGAAGGAATTTTAAAGCAATTGCTTTGAAGACATCGGATTTATGGCTAAAAACGACTTAGCGTTGTATGGTAGCTATAAGATATAGTGGTCCGATCCGGCCGGCACCGACCAATGTGCTGTTTCTTTGAATAATAAGTGTCTGTGCAAAGTTGCATCGCGATAGCTCAAAAACTGAGGGACTAGTTTGCATACAGACAGACAGACAGACAGACGGATGGACATGGCTAGATCAATTTGATTTGTTTTTATAAGCATACTGTCAGTAACTTTTGGGGGTCTCAGAGTCTGAGTGTAGACTCTACACATCACCAAAAAAGCGCACATTTCTATTGGCGTCTATTTAATTAAAAGTGAAAAGAGTGTGTGATACAAAAAAAATGGATAAATTCTTGTCAAGAGTTGAGAGCATTTACTAAAAACTATCGAGCAATATCGATAGTGACGAGCTACTATCGATGGTGTCTCGATAGTGCCAAACCATCGATAGTGCCGATAGTGCCATCGATAGTTCTCCACCTCTATCTCAGACGCTTCCTTCTATGCGTTACAAACTTCAGCACAAACTTAATATACTATTTTCTAGCTCTTATAGTTTGGGCCCTGCGTTGATCACCCATCGCCATCGCGAATGGGAGTCAACTTACATGTCTTAGGCAACAAATATTTATATGTACACCCCTTGTCCATGGCAATTTGTGCATCAATTCTTTCAAATTGACTTTCATTTTCGGTAGTGTAGAGATCTATAGTGGAAAATATAATTTTTTTCAGGATGAGAAAAACAGAGTTTTTATACCATGAACCCATTTAAAATGGATAAAAGAATAGTGAAGCTGTGCACAAGTATGTAACAGCCATAAGGAAGCATCTTCGACCATATAAAGTAAATATAATCTTGATCAGTATGAACAGCCGAGTTGATTTAGCCATGTCCGTCTGACCGTCTGTATAAACACGCGGATATCAGAGATTACAAGAGCTAGAGACTTAATATTTGGAATATAAGTTCTCGGGACAGATCAAGTCTCATTTTATCGATAACTCGTCCCGTTCAAAAGTTATCGATCAATTTCGATTTCAGACTAGCGTTTTTGGGACATAACTTATAATTTTGAAGACCTAGTATGTATAATCTCGAATAGCACAATAACAAATATTCCACTTTTTGGATACCAACCCCCAACCCATAACCCCCGAAAAGTAAAAACACCCATTTTTGAAGGTACGACATTGCTATTTTTTTTGGTCACACATTTTATGCCCAACAAATTTCAATAAGATTGGAAAATAAACCCAGAAGTTGTTTTAGATTTAACTTTCCATTGTGAGGGGCTCAGTGAATAAGCAAGCTAACTGCTTAAACCGATTGTACTGCTTGCAGCATGTGTGTGCCTGCATGTACATGTCTACACTGATAGGTTAGTATGAACAAGTAAGAGTGCTCTAGTCGGGAGTGCCCGACTACGAGATACCCTGAACCCAGTTCTTACAATCATTCATACTCATCTAAACACACATATGCTGCACTACAAGCAGTACAAGCAGTGCAAGCGGATAGCTTGCTTTTTCGCTGAGCCGCACACAACGGAAAGTTAAATCTTAAATAACTTCTGTGTTTATTGTCCGATCTTATTTATATTTTTGGGGCCAGCAATTGTCGACCAAACCAAACCAAATTGCAACGTCGTACCTTCAAAAATGCGTTTTTTGAACTTTAGGGGGGTTGGGGCGGTGGTATCCAAAAAGTGAGATATATGTTATATGTGTATGCTATTCGAGATTATACATGCCAAATTTGGGGCCTCTAGCTCTTATAACTTTGAAGTTATGTCCCAAAAGCTCTAGTCTGAAATCGAAATTTATCGATAACTTTTGAATGCGACGAGTTATCGATCAAATGAAATAAACTTGATCTGTCCCGGGATTAGGAGAACTTATGTTCCAAATATGAAGTCTCTAGCTCTTGTAGTCTCTGATATCTGTGTGTTCATACAGACAGACGGACAGACAGACAGACGGACATGGCTAAATCGACTCATCTGTTGATACTGATCAAGAATATATATACTTTATATGGTCGGAGATGCTTCCTTATGCATGTTACATACTTTTGCACAAAACCATAATACCCTTTTTACCCATTTTTAATGGGTTCAGGGTATAAAAATAAGTGCCACGCGATAAAACGATTTTTTACTACTATTGAAATTTCAGTGGTGCAGTTGGTAGAGTGAAAATTGCCTAAAGGTTCGAAAAGAGTATAAAATCTTCGGCACGCCGAAGATAACCCCTTCCAACTTGTTTTACTGTTTCATATGCCCATAAAACTAATATCTGAAAAAATATGGAAGCATATATTGGTCGCAGATATTGCTGACTAAATGATTGCTTTTCTCATAATATTTATAGATTTGCAGTATAACTAATAGTTATACACTATATGTTTGTACATAGCAAATAAGTAGTGTTTATGGTTTTTATGTTGCAAGCAAGTTTTCGGCCAACTGCTTGCCTCCTTCCACCGATTTTACATACATACATATGTACATATATTTGCTGCTCCTACACTTAGTCCCGTTTCTTCTCAGCTGCTTAACTCATAATCGTAGCTGCCACTGTCGCCGCCAAAGGGCCGAGTCATCGAAATACAAACAAACACACACACACGCACATCCATATATGTACATACATATATATACATACATTTAGCTGTGGACATAGAGCGCTCCTTTTCTCACACGCATTCAGCAGCAGCAGCAACAACAAAACGACAACATAAGCAACAATATGACGACGAAAACTGCGACGACAGCCAATGGAGCCAACGATGCCCCATGATGAGTGCCGAGCGCGGCAATGTCGCGGTTGGCGTGGGCCACCTTCGCCTCAATCGCCTTTCACCTCCGCCCACGCAGCAAATGTGACACAGTGAGATGTGTCGCCCGTCGTCTTCATCGTCGCCGTCGTTAGTGTCGTTGTTGCCGCACAGCGCTCGCTGGACCTACTTGTTCAAAAAAGACAGCATTGGTCAGAGTCAACAGATGGCTGCGCATGGCTCTAAGAGAGCTAGAGAGAGAGAGAGAGAGAGAGAGAGAGAGAGAGAGAGAGAGAGAGAGAAAGGAAGAGAGAGTAAGGGAGAGGCCAAGAGCGAGCTCACGTTCTCTCTCGCACGCTAGCTTGTCAATATGCTCTCACACTTATGAGACACACAGTCGGCAAAGCAGTGCCTGCTGCTTGAACGAGCAATGAGCTGTTGGTAGTCGCGTAGTTGGTAGTCGCTGTGTAGATTGTAGAATAGGTAAGGGGTGGGCCCAGCGTTACCAAATTGCGACAATTGTGAAATTTGGGAATAGGCATCGCGTCACATAATTCTTGATGTATTTGTATAAAAATTAACATTTCGCCCTAGGATATTGCTTGATTATGATATAGCTTCCTTAAGGATATATGTATGTAAGTATGCATGTTCATAGCACATACATATGCATTACCTTAAATGTACCTACATACATACAAATATGAACGTTTTATAGCTTATGAGATAATGTTGCTGGTTGTTGCAGCAAAAAACACTTGCAAATACTATACTTGTGTGCTAATATACATATGTCGCGCTCTTTTGTGGACCACTGTGCGACAATTTAAGGCAGAAAATGGTATCCCGCACATCTGATGGACAAATTTTAATTTCGTTTAGATGCTATTTAAGACTAAACTGGGAATTTTGCATAAAAATTTACCATTTAACTAAAAGACAGGTTTCACATAAGAATATATCATCAGATGTGCGAGATACATTTGGCTGTTGCATGGTTTTACCGACATTGCCACTTCCTATCCTTGTATCTCTCATTCTCTGTCGTTCTCTTCGTGTGTGTGTGTTGGCCAATAATGGTAAAACTGGTTCAGAAGATGATTGCAATTGAGGTTTCAGCGCAAAACGATTGAACTAATCGGCACACACAAATAAATGCAAATTATCAAATACTCGCTAAAATAATCACAGTTGCACCCTCAGCTCCACTTTTGATACCCTGAAAATTGACGCATTAAAAATTGGCCAAAATTGTATAATGAAGATGTGCAAATATATGTAACAGGCGTAAAGCATCTCCGATCTTATGAACATGATCAATCAACTGCCGAGTCATGTCTGTCTGTCCGTCTGATCGTCTGTATAAACACACTATAAGAGCTAGATTCTTTATACTTGGAATACAAATGCACTTATTTCCGGGTCAGATTAAGCTTTTTTCATTGTATCGATAACTCGTCCGGCTCAAAAGTTATCGATCAATTTATATTTCAGAACATACTTTTTTTACAATAAATTGCACGCTATAGCATAGATAGAGCAAGATGCACCAGATTTGGTATGCGTGTTATCATATTTACCTTATTTGATTGGAATTGGAAAACTCTTATTTTCGATGACCTTGCAATTTAGGTTGGGTCGTTTTGGTCGTTGTTGCTGTGCGAGCTGTGCCGCCTACTTCCGGAAGCCCACATACATATAAATCGCTTATTATTAAAAACACGAGCATTAACATTATTGCCAATCCATATGCTCCCCAAATTTTATGCTGATCTTCATCAAAAGAAATTTTCCATTGATTCTATATGGAAAAGAACAACTCTCAAAAGCCCTCGAGTTTCAAAAAAGTCTTTTGAAAAACAGTTTCATTAATTTAAAAACTTTAGGATGAATAATATTCTTAAAAACTAAAATGTTAGTTTTTTTTTGTTACCAACTACGGGGATACAAAAATTATAAGAATGCTTTAAAAAATTACTAATATTTTCATTTGTAAGCCTCGCAAATGATTTGCGCAGTTTTCTTAGCTTTTTGGTGATGGCTTTTTCTTAAGACAGGGTTGGCATCAAATACTTTGTTTTTGTATATGTAAAAATTCCACTTAACTGAATTTCGTGTATTATATTGTTTTATGCCCTTGTCTATTTCGAATATAAATTTGGAATGACAGCTGTGACTAGGTTTAAACGAAGAAGAGAAACATATGATTGGATTTGGTAATTTTTAAAGCGTTAATTTGTGAAAAGAAGATAAATGTGTGTTGCGTCAGCCTGCCTCGCGCCGCCCCCGCTTCTACTGCGGTTCTAATGCTCTTTCTCATCCTTCCTGTCCCTATCGCTGTCACTCACACTCTCTCAGTAGCTCCGGTGAATGTGTTGCTGCAGCCATGGCAAATGATCAAAGTCGAAGCCGAAACTGATGCCGGGGTATTGAAATCATGCCAAGCCAGCAAACTCGGACCGGGCCAACTTGGGCCCCGCCACATCCGAGGGAATTGACCGCAATTATGCGATAAAGATAAAACAATGTGGTGTCATTTTTATACCCTGAACCCATTGAAAATGGGTAAAAAGGGTATAATGTATTTGTGCAAAAGTATACATAATCTTGATCAGTATAAACAGCCGAGTCGATCCATGTCCGTCTGTCTGTCCGTACGTCTGTCCGTCTGTATGAACACGCGGATATCAGAGACTATAACAGCTAGAGACTTCATATATGGCATATAAGTTTTCGTAATCTCGGGACAGATCAAGTTAATTTCATTTTATCGATAACTCGTACCGTTTAAAAGTTATCGATATATTTCGATTTCAGACCAGCGCTTTTGGGACATAACCTCAAAGTTGTAGAAGCTATATGCCCCAAATTTTGCATGTATAATCTCGAATAGCATACACACGTAATAAATATTTCAGATTTTGGATACCACCCCCCGATCCGCATTTTGTAAGGTACGACCTTGCAATTTGGTTTGGTCACACATTTTACTAACATTTGTCTGCTTAAGCCGCTTGCACTTCTTGTACTGCAGCATGTGTGTGTGTTCAGATTAGTATGAACGATTGTAAGGACTGGGTTCAGGGTATCTCGTAGTCGGGCACTCCCGACTAGAGCACTCCTACTTGTTATGGTTATTTTTCGATGTCGATGGTCGCACACGAAACTTAGGCAAAGGCGCGGGTGATGCTCACGGCGGCCAGAAAGAGACAGCGCACACACAGCAGCCGGGATGGCAATAAGGTGATAATCTATTATTTCCCTTGGTGCAACAATTGTTCCTTTAATTCCACCGCCGACGACGACGACAACGATCCGACAAAATGTGTCCTACTGTCGCTAGGGGGCTGGCAGGACGCAACCGCGACCATGACTGTGACGACAGAGACAGAAGCAGGAGTACACAGTACAAAATTTAAGTTTCATTCAATTTCCAATAAAGTCTGCAATGCATTTATTTAGTTGTATACATGTAGTATTATTGGTAAGCAACTGCTTCTATACGTTTAAAACGTTACAATTCTCAACGAGTTGCGGCCCCGAACGACTTAGCGAGGTGGTAGCAAACCGCGATAGATAATCCTTCTGATGATCGAAGGCCAACTAAAAAACTTTGTTAAACTCTAAAGCGAAGTTCTTATACAAACAACATTTTAAATTCCATTCGAAAATTTGTATTATTTTATAAATGAAAATAAATCTTCTATTAAAACAAAACACATTTCACTCACAATATTAAGGCCTTTTGATACTCCAAGCTAAGCTAACTGCCTTATCTCTTTTTCACTGTGTAGTTGCGGAACAGAAAGAGCGGCATATCAGTACACAGACATTTGGGTTAAATGTGAATCGAATGCGTTGACAGCTTGTGAGTCCCCATGTGTGTGCTTGGTCTTGCGTGTATGTGTTTTAGACTGACCAAGTGATTAGGGATCAAAATATCGTTTATAACTCATAATGACAAAAATGCATTCAATAGCTGTTGCTGCACCTCGCGCATCTCGGGCTCCTTGGTATTCCAGGTCTCGTCGTTGTGGTCAACTGCTGTTGATTGTGTCGTAAAGGTCACGCCAACTCGACCCTCAACAGGACATACAGCCACATGGCGATCATCCTTATGACAGTCAGCAGCATATGGTAGTATTGGTGGTGGGGGTGTCTGGTAGTGCTAATGAAGCCCATTCACACAATCGAAACTATGCGCTGCTGATAATCGATTAATTGCTTTTACAGAAATTGCGGCGTGCAACGTTATCGGTTTCACATTAACCACAATTAGAGTGACCATTCCTCGGCAATTAATTTAACTTCAGTTAGTGTTAATTGACGAGCCAAGCCCACGGCACAGTGGAACCAACAAATTATGCCAGTGTCCACGTTCGCTATCGATTCAGAGTACCACAGGCAGCAATTACAATATGAAACTTAAAGTGATTTAACGCCATCCTTATTTATTTACCACAGTTCGTATAGATCTAAGAGTGGCTGTCACCAAACAACAAAACAGACGGAAGGACAAACGGATAGACAGACAGACGGACATGGCTAGATCGACTCGGCTGATCAGGAATATATGAGTTTTATATGGTCGGAGAAGCTTTCTTAAGCCTTTTACATATATTTTCACAATTTCATTATACGCTTTCTACCTACATATTTTAAATGGGTTTGGGGTATAAACACACAGACAACATTCTGAAACTGCTTCAAGTCGTTAATTTCCCAGGAATTATAAAACTAACTGGAAATTTACAATAATATTATATTTTTATAATATTTAATCGCGGTTTTCAGTTTCAAAATTTGTTAAGTTGAAATTTAATAGTAGAATTGAGAATCGAGAGACTCATTCTTGAGAGTTGAACCCACTGTGCCAGGGTTTGAGCCCATCGGGCACTGTTATCGGAGTTTTCAATCAACTTACTCGTAAATTTGCCAATTGTTGACGAAACGACTCAACGCTCTCAATTTACATTTTGACTACTCGCACTCAAGTGTTTGGCAAGTCGCAGTCTTTGATAACAACAGGTCGAAAAGAGATCACGGACAGGCACACTGGTGCCAAATAGTCAGCATCACTGTTCACTTTGTGTTGCCTGACAGTGAAAAAAGGCACAGACAAAGGCCACGGCGAAGGCAAAAGAGTTTGCGCCGGTGTGGCTGGCAAATTTCGTTGGGTTCATAGAATGTCATGAGCGTTTTATGATTTAATCCCCTTTTGTGGTAAAGCCAAACATTTGCAGGATCAAGCCAGCAATGAGTATGTGTGCATGTGTGTGAGTGTGAGATCAGGACTCTTGAAACGTAAACACCCCGAGAAAGTAGAGGATTTGTCATTTGTCGCCGGTGCTGCAGCAGACACTTGACTGCGCCTCGGCCCAGACACCTCACATGCGATTACTGCCGCGGCCAAATTCTCAACAAGGATAAGGGATCGGTCAGGCCAAATGCACACGCACGCACGGAAAGAGGCTTCAGGAGTAGTATTTGCCACAGATCATTGGCTAAGTCAATGTGAATTAGTTTCGACATCAAAACGGCATCGGATGCGTCCCTGCTACATATGTAGATGCTATCTGACTGGGATCGGAAATACAAATGCCTCGAGTCATCAGCTGCAACGCGAAACAGCCACAGCAATCGCAACAATAACAATAACAATAAATACAACTGCAACTGCAACAAGTTATGAGTGCTCTAGTCGGGAGTGCCCGACTAGGAGATACCCTGAACCCAGTTCTGACATCCATTCATACTTGCCTAATTGTGCAAGTGGTTTAAGCAGATAGCTTGCTTTTTCTCTGAGCCCCACACAATGGAAAGTAAAATCTTAAATAACTTCAGTGTTTATTGTCCGATCTTTCTAAAATTTGTAGGACATAACATTGGCTATGTGTGACCAAACCAAATTGCAAGGTCATACCTTCAAAAATTAGTTTTTTAAACTTTTGGGGGGATTGGGGGGTGATATCCAAAAGTGAAATATTTGTTACAAGTGTATACTATTCGAGATTATACATGCCAAATTTGGGGCCCTAGCTCTTATAACTTTGAAGTTATGTCCCAAAAACGCTAGTCTGAAATCGAAATTCATTGATAACTTTTAAACGGGACGAGTTATCGATAAAATGAAATAAACTTGATCTGTCCCGGGATTACGAGAAATTATATTCCAAATATGAAGTCTCTAGCTCTTGTAGTCTCTGGTATCCACGTGTTCATACAGACAGACGGACGGACGGACGGACGGACATAGCTAAATCGACTTGACTGTTAATACTGATCAAGAATATATATACTTTATATAGTCGGAGATGCTTCCTTATACTTGTTACATACTTTTTCACAACTTCATTATACCCGTTTTACCCATTTTTAATGGGTTCAGGGTATAATAAGTGACGCTAAGCAGCGCCACAGGTCGATAGCAACGCGGACATGGAGTTGAACTCCTCATTTGGATAGTGCTATGGTTGGGTTTGGGCCAAGTCCCATTGCAGTTGCCCCTGGCTGATGTTTAAACTGATAGCTGCTAAGATTGCAGCTGCTTAGATTCAAAGTATTTTAGAGCATATTGATTGACTCAATTGTCAATTGGCATCTCAAAGTAAGCAAAATAACACATCTAACGCATGCAAATTAAAATATACTTGCTAATGCATACATATGTACATATTTTCTTGCTCAATCCATGAGAACTTTGGGCAATTTATACAGTTGGAAGAAAATACACATATAAGTATCTCAGCTTACATTGTAGCTGTATCTATGAGTTTGCGATCGTGAGAACAGCACTTAATTGATTTCTACATGCATGTGCCGCAAATGAGTACCATAGTTCAAGATCTACGTACGTATGCGCGTCACAAATCCGATGTTATCTTGCACAGCTATAGGTCAGGATTGAACAGTTCAGTTCGGATGGTAAAGCTCAGCTTAAAAGACTTCGAGAAAGTATTTTCGAAACGTAAGTTACGTTTGCTTACGAGTAAATAAACAAACCAAATTATTTGTCATTCGGGTTGAGCATAGAAGACGCTAGTTCAACTAGTTCCAACAATGGTAAACTGCCCATGCATTCCCTTTATTTTTTCTCTCTCTCTATAGTATATACAGCTGTGCGCAATGAAATAGTAGTGCCGTTGCGTCCGAAATATTTCACTGCCAAATTACATGTTAAGTGAAATTTTGGTATAGAAAGTTATTAAAATAGTATTTGCTGATCATATTCAAGATTATTTAAAGTTGTTGCGGCTATATACATACTTCTATTAGTTTTCATACCAGAGCCAAATTACAGGATGGTCTCCCTATATCGCGGATTTTATCTGCCATAAAAAATCGGTATTTTTCGTTTGGCGAAGCAAATTTAAAGGTTCTTACTATTGTGTTTGGAATTAAAAAGCATAAAGGAGGGATATCCAACCAATTTTCAATTTCCTGTTGGGCACGATCATGGTTTTCAGTAGGATTCCCTACGCTTACCATAAATTCTCAGTCCTCGATGAAAAAATGCTCTCTCTATATCACAAAAAAGGATGAATACACAGAAGTCATTAAGTATTTATTAGAAAATTGTTAAGCAATATTTACTAACATTGGGTTTTTGTGTCATTATTTAACTTTTTAGCATATTTTTGCTAAGCACTACTATTTTATTGCACAGTCGATTTTTGGGGCGAATCTCAAAATGCATCATAAAAAACACAAATGGAACCAAAAGCTGCTGAACATTTTGGTTTTTCTAAGCTTAACATTCTCATCTATTAAAAAAAAATTAGTTTGTGGTTTGCGCTGTGGCTGTGGCCGCTTAGGGAATGCGATGGTTATTATGCGTTTATATACGAAGACATGTAATTTTACCAGCCCTATTGCGATCGGTCACACTGCTAGCCGTCCAATTGTCTGACTTCGACTCTGAAGCCAACTACGACTCCAATTTTGACGCTGTCAAGCTATGGACCATTGCCAACCAGTCAGCTTATTCGCCCCCGACCCTCCTGTTTCGTATTTTTATACCCTGAACCCATTAAAAATGGGTAAAAAGGGTATAATGAAGTTGTGCAAAAGTATGTAACAGGCATAAGGAAGCATCGTCGACCATATAAAGTATATATATTCTTGATCAGTATCAACAGCCGAGTCGATCTAGCCATGTCCGTCTGTCTGTCTGTCTGTCTACTATGAACACGCGGATATCAGAGACTACAGAGCAAGAGACTTCATATTTGGAATATAAGTTCTCGTAGTCCCGGGACAGATCAAGTTTTTAATTTTATCGATAGCTCGTCCGTTCAAAAGTTATCGATAAATTTCGTTTTCAGGCTAGCGCTTTACGCCCATTACTTAAAAGTTATAATAGCTAGAGGCCCCAAATTTGGCATGTATATTCTCGAATATCATACACATGTTACATATTTCTCTTTTTGGATACCACACCACAATCCCCCCAAAAGTTAAAAAAAACGCATTTTTGAACGTATGAAGTTGCAATTTGGTTTGGTCACACATTTTATAGCCAATGTTATGTCCTTAAAATTTCAGAAAGATCTGACAATAAACAAATTAGGTATTTAAGATTTTAATTTCCATTGTGTGGGTCTCAGTGAAAAAGCAAGCTAGCTGCTTAAACCGCTTGCACTCCTTGTACCGCAGATTAGTACGAATAATTGTAACTGGGTTCAGGGTATCTCGTAGTCGGGCACTCCCGACAAGAGCACTCTTACTTGTTGTTATTAGGATTGTTTCATAATTAATACATTGGTCGCTTTGAAACGAAAGCATCTTGGTTTCAGTGTGGTTCTAATTTCTGATATATTGCATTTTTATACCCTGAACCCAAAAAATGGTAAAAAGGGTATTATGGTTTTGTGCAAAAGTATGTAACAGGCATAAGGAGGCATCTCCGACCATATAAAGTATATATATTCTTGATAAGTATCAACAGTCGAGTCGATCTAGTCTAGAGGCACCAAATTTGGTATGTATGATCTCGAATAGCATACACATGTAACAAATATTTCACTTTTTGGATACCACCCCCGCATTTTTGAGGGTACGACTTTGCAATTTGGTTTGATCACACATTTTATTACCAATGTTATGTCCCAGAAATTTCAGAAAGAACGGACGATAAACACAGAAGTTTTTTAAGATTTAACTTTACATTTTGTGGGGATCGGTGAAAAGCAAGCTAAATGCTTAAACCGCTTGCACTGCTTGTACTGCTTGAACTGCAGCATGTGTGTGTTTAGATTAGTATGCATGATTATAAGGACTTGGTTCAAGGTATCTCCTAGTCGGGCCTCCGACTAGAGCATCTGGAACCCTGAACCTTAAAAATGGTAGGGTATATGTTGTGCAAAAGTATGTAACAGGCATAAGGAAGCATCTCCGACCATATAAAGTATATATAATCTTGATCAGAATCCAGTCAGTCGATCTAGTATAGAGCACCAAATTTGGTATGTATGATCTCGAATAGATACACTGTACAAATATTTAACTTTTTAGATACCACTAATCCCCCCAAAAGTGAAAAGCACTCATTTTTGAAGGTATGACCTTGTAACTAAGTTTGATCGTCCATTTTATAGCCAATTTTATGTCCTAATTTCACAAAGATCGAACAATAAACACAGAAGTTATTTAAGATTTACCTTTCCATGGTGAGGGGCTCAGTGCAGAAGCAAGCTAACTGCTTAAACTGCTTGTACTGCTTGCAGCATTATGTTTGTATGAAAAAATTTAAGGACTGGGTTCAGGGTATCTCTTGGCGAGCAATCCCGACTAGAGCATTCTTATTTGTTATTATTCATAGGTTGAGTAAGCAGTAAAATTACCCTGCTGTACTGAGCCTCGGCCATACCTAACAATCTGACTAAGCCATCCAGTTTACTACTGACTCGCAATTTGTTGCTCGTTTTAGCCGATGTCCATCAGCCCTTGTCTGCCTGGGCATCAGCCTCTGCTTTAGCCTGGTCTATGTAAGGGCAATGGTATGTACATTTAATTTTTTTTTTTTTGTGTTAATATATTTATTAAGTGTAGAACCTGTACATCAACTGTACTTTTACAACACATTTTTGGTAAATTTTATTAAAGCCGAACATCATACATAGTATGATGATTTTAGATGAAGGAGAAGGTCCTAGTGGCGTCCAATTGTTTTGGCAAAACCTTGTCGCTTAAGTCGCCTTAAAGGACGGACAGGGAGTAGACCTCTTGCGAGTAGGCTGCGGTGTCTTAGCAATCTTTCGCTGTATCTACTTGTATGTCTTCCTATTTGCTCTTCAACTGTTTCCAATTTGAGATCTCTATGTAGTGTGGAGCCGCGTACGTACCAGGGACAGTTTGTTATCTGACGTAGTACCCTATTCTGTAGTACTTATGTACTTTTTGTACATTTAATAGTAAGTGGAGGTGAGAAGTATAACCTTCAGGAAAATAGTTTTTATTTACTTAGCAGATCTTCAAGGTTAGTGGAGGCGTCAGACTAAGTACCATAAAAGTATAGTTATAAGTAGAAAACATCACTAAATAATGTTTGATTTATATGATTTCGAAATTTGCAGTATTTTGCTCAAATTATTTGTAAATTTATAAACAAAGTAAGATTGATCTAGTCGAATGTCGACTAGGAGATCCTCTGTACACAGCTGTTGCATTCATTCATAGTTTCCTATATGTATACAAAAGCGAAGAAAGAAGAAGAGCGGAGTTTATGCAGTGAACCTGCTTCTTTCCAGAGCCCCACAATATGGAAATTGAATCATCAATAGATTCTGTGGCAAACCATTTTGTGAATAAACCGATAACCAAGGACATTCCCTAAAAAAATACGAGTTGTCCAATGTTGGGAATATTAACCGTATCCCAAAATTCAAATGTTATTTACTTCTGCGTTCAGGGTAAAATAGGATTGACTCTTTACCCAATTCAGTTTGTTTGAACTGATACTTAGATGACCCAAAGAATAATTTAGCTGAAATGAATACACACTATTGCAATTTGTTTGAATTTATGTTGAACACGGACATTTTATGTTGAAAATATATTTTTGTTCTCAGCGAAATTCAAAGCAAGTAATTCCGGATAGATTTGGCTGTTGTGTGGTGTATTGAATATATTGATTTGAATTTGATAACCAAAAATCGATTAGTTTCTTTACATATTTAAACTAATTCTTAGGGTAAATTGAACAAAATATTATTTTCTGTGTGGCCCAGCTTTAACATTCGCATATAAACACAACAGCAGCATCTGTTATCTGCATGCACATCTTAACGAACACGCAGCTCCGGAGTAGCCCAACAGCAGAGCTGGAGGTCTCCATTCGAAACGAAAGCAACCCAAACGAACTCATCCTATCCCATCCCATCGCATCACATCCCATACCAAACTAAACTGTTCCGAACCATCTCGTACTTCGCGTTGTTTGCTTAGTGTTGGTTAATTTGGCATCATTCATGGTGCCCAAAGCCAAACATCATGCAATGGCTAAGAATCCGCTTCGCTAATTACAGCCTCTTGTTTGTCCGTGTGTGCATGGACATGTGTTGGTGTATGGCAAGTGCGGCAATAGAAGCTCCTGATTCCTTTCGTGACACTACATCACGCAGCGTGCTAGATCGAATGCAATTGATTGCCGCGTTCTGGGTGTCATTCTTATCGAGTTTGGTCTGTTTCTCCACCTTCGCCAGCAACACTGTGCAAACGCGAGTATTCCCATTTTAGGTTTGATCAACTTTATGAACTAACAACTAAGAGTGCTCTAGTTGGGAGTGCCCGACTAGGACATACCCTGAACCCAGTTCATACATTCAATAATATTAAACTATCAGTGTGCATACATGCTGCAGTATAAGCAGTGCAAGCGGTTTAAGCAATTAGCTTGCATTTTCAATGAGCCCCATACAATGAAAAGTAAAATCTTAAACAGCTTCTGTGTTTATTGTCCGATCTTATGAAAATTTTTTGGGCATACAGAGACTGAAAGAGCTTGAGACTTCATATTTGGAATATAAGTTCTCCTAGTCACGGGACTCGATAACTTTTAATTTCAGACCAGCGTTTTTAGGCCATAACTTAAAAGTTATAAGAGCGAGAGGCCCCAAATTTGTCATGAATTATCACGAATATCACCCTCTTCACACAACCCTTGCACAAAAGTGCAAAAAAACGCAATTTCGAAGGTAAGACCTTGAAATTGGGCTTGATCACACATTTTATAGCCAATTGTATACCCAACAAATTTCCATAAAATCGTACAATAAACACAGAAGTGGTTTACAATTTAACTTTTGAAAGTGTGGGGCTCAGTAAAGAAGCATGCCAACTGCTTAATTGCAGAAGCAAGCGAACTGGTTTCACTACTTGCAGTATATGAATGTTTTTATACCCTGAACCCATTAAAAATGGGTAAAAAGGGTATTATGGTTTTGTGAAAAAGTATGTAACAGGCATAAGGAAGCATCTCCGACCATATAAAGTATATATATTCTTGATCAGTATCAACAGCCGAGTCGATTTAGCCATGTCCGTCTGTCTGTCTGTCCGTCTGACCGTCTGTCCGTCTGTCCGTCCGTCTGTATGAACACGCGGATATCAGAGACTACAAGAGCTAGAGACTTCATATTTGGAATATAAGTTCTCGTAGTGCCGGGACAGATCAAGTTTATTTCATTTTATCGATAACTCGACCCATTCAAACTTATCGATAAATTTCGATTTCAGACTAGCGTTTTTGGGCTATAACTTACAAGTTATAAGAGTTAGAGGCCCCTAATTTGGCATGTATAATCTCGAATAGCATACACATGTAACAAATTTTTCACTTTTTGGATACCACCCCCAATTTCCCCCAAATTTTAAAAAACTCATTTTTGAAGGTACGACCTTGCAATTTGGTTTGGTCTTACATTTTATAGCCAATGTTATGTCCTAAGAATTTCAGAAAGATCGGACAATAAACACAGAAGTTTTTTAAGATTTTACTTTTCATTGTGTGGGGCTCGGTGAAAAGCAAGCTAACTGCTTAAACCGCTTGCACTGCTTGAACTGCAGCATGTGTGTGTTTAGATTAGTATGCATGATTGTAAGGACTTGGTTCAGGGTATCTCCTAGAGCACTCTTACTTGTTATATATGTGATAGGTAAGTATAAATAAATGTATGAAATGTTCAGGGTATCTCCTAGTCAGGCACTCCCGGCTAGAACACTCTTAGTTGATTTAAGATTCGTTTTCCCAATCTGTGCAACAAATCTTAATGTTAATTTTTTTGTTACTATCCCTAGAGCTTTACGAAATTTTAACTTTATATCTATAATTTATTATTTTTAATTTTATTTATACTTCTAAATGTTTTGTCAATTGTAGACAGTAAATAAATAAGTAGACACTCCAGCAATAAGACAGCTATCTTAAGAGTTCTGCTCCTAAGGAATTATGATATTACATTATTTTTTAAAATGTTTGCCTAGAAGCCTAAAGTAGTGACGATCGTGATATAGAAGAAAAGGAAAACAACATACGTATTTAATTAGAACTGAGAATCAGTGACCCAGTATGTCGATGTGACCAGCCGAACTTATCCACTTTGTTTTTGGTCCGTTGGCTCTATTGACATTTTGTGCCAATTGATGCCAGTGTGATGCTTCAGAGTGGTGTAGTCGATTCAAGTGGACTGTGGTATTTGGAGTGGATCGCTGTCCGACCTCGCATAATACGAGTATGCGATCGCCGGAGCTGGAAACAACAGAGATCTGTTCGCGACCACGACATCGACGGGGACGCTGACGGTCGCGGTGACGGTGTCGACGACGTCGACGCTGGCGTTTGCGTGTCAAGCGGCACATTTGCATAACAATGCTGCGGACGATTCAAATTTGTGGTCTCCCAAAGCAATTTTTAGACACCCATATAAATAGTAGAGGCACATGTATAGACGTAGAGGGACGCCCTCTGGCACCTGCTTTCAAAGGCATTTAGATATAACGAGTACATTAATGATTATACTCTTTTCGAAGAAAATGGTATATAAAGTTTGTGCGGAAGTGTGAAGGAAGTGTCGGAGACGCCCAAAAGTTACTGCCAGTATGCTTAGAATGACAAAACAAATTGATCTAGCCATGTCCGTCTGTCCGTCTGTCTGTCTGTCTGTCTGCCTGTCTGTCTGCCTGTCTGTCTGTCTGTCTGTATGTATGCAAACTAGTTCCTCAGTTTTTGAGCTATCGTGATAAAACTTTGCACAGAGACTTATTATTCAAAGAGACAGCACATTAGTCGGATTCGGCTGGATCGGACAACTATATCTTATAGCTGCCATACAATTGGAAGTCGGTTTTGGCAATAAATCCCATGCTTTCCAAGATATCGCGATGAAACGTCTATCTGTCTGGATGAACGCACGTATTTCCGAAAGGATATTAGATAGACTCTTGAAATATTTTGTGTTATGATTATAGCTATCTGCTTCAGATCAAGTTTGTTCCAAATTTATGCCACGCCCACTGGGAGGCTGGCAAATCGATAACATGTCGATACACTTCAAATCACAAATCGATTAAACGTGAATATCTCCCGCAATTTTGAAGCTAGAGTAATCAAATTTTGTAGGTATATTGTTGGTGACCTCCCGAAAAAATTGGATCCCAGGTTAATCGCCCACTATTACGCCCACCAGCCCCCCCTCCAAAATTAATTTGAAATGCTTATACCTCCCGCAGTTTTGGAGCTTAGGTCACCATATTTGGAATATATATTTCTGGTTACGTCCTCTACAGATCACAGAACAGACCACGCCCACTCCCGTAATCACGAAAGTCAATAAACATGAATGCACAATTCGATAACGCGTATATATTTCCCGCAATTTTTAAGCTAGAGTCCCCAAATTTGAAATTTAGACTAGGGCTGACCAGCCCAAAAGATTGAGTCCTGGATTTTCCGATTTCTGGTCACCCATACACCAGCAAAAATGTTCTGTTCACTTGCTTTCAGCTTTTCTTAAAATGGTATCAGAGTATCACGCAGTAGGCTCCAACCGACTGCAACGTTCTCACTATGTTATACCCTGAACCCATTAAAAATGGGTAAAAAGGGTATTATGTTTTTGTGCAAAAGTATGTAACAGGCATAAGGAAGCATCTCCGACCATATAAAGTATATATATTCTTGATCAGTATCAATAGCCGAGTCGATTTAGCCATGTCCGTCTGACTGTCTGTCCGTCCGTCCGTCCGTCCGTCCGTCTGTATGAACACGCGGATATCAGAGACAACAAGAGCTAGAGACTTCATATTTGGAATATAAGTTCTCGTAGGCCCGAGACAGATCAAGTTTACTAAATTTTATCGATAACTCATCCCGTTCAAAAGCTATCGATAAATTTCGATTTCAGACCTGAGGTTTTGGGTCGTAACTTCAAAGTTATAAGAGCTAGAGGCCCCAAATTTGGCATGTATAATCTCGAATAGCATACACATGTAACAAATATTTCACTTTTTGATACCACCCCCCAAACCCCCCAATAGTTCAAAAAACCCATTTTTGAAGGTACGATCTTGCAATTTGGTTTGGTAACACATATTATTGACAATTGTTTGTCCCAAAAATTTCAATAAGATCGGACAATAAACACAGAAGTTATTTAAAATTTAACTTTCCATTGTTTGGGGCTCAGCGAAAAAGCAAGCTAACTGCTTAAACCGCTTGCACTGCTTGTACTGCTTGTACTGCAGCATGCGTGTACTTAGATTAGTACGAATGATTGTAAGGACTGGGTTCAGGGTATCTCGTAGTCGGGCACTCCCGACTAGAGCACTCTTACTTGTTATACTCTTTTCGAAGAAAATAGTATATTAAGTTTGTCCTGAAGTTTGTAACGCATAGAAGGAAGCGTCTGAGACCCCCAAAGTTACTGCCAGTATGCTTAGAAAAACAAAACAAATTGATCTAGCCATGTCCGTCTGTCTGTCTGTCTGTATGTCTGTCTGTCTGTTTGTCTGTCTGTCTGTCAGTCTGTCTGTCTGTCTGTCTGTCTGTATGCATGCAAACTAGTCCCTCAGTTTTTGAGCTATCGCGATGCAACTTTGCACAGACACTTATTATTCAAGGGGACAGCACATTGGTCGGAGCCGGCCGGATCGGACCACTATATCTTATAGCTGCCATACACCTCAAAGTCGGTTTTGGCCATAAATCCGATGTTTTCAAAGCAATTGCCTTAAATTTCCACTTGAACATCCTTATAACTCATCAATGGGTAAAATCGCAAATCGATTGAGTCATAAACAGCGAAGATATGCGTCATTAAATATTTTGAAAAAACAGGTGCATATGAGCAAACAAAGTCAAGCGCAAGAAAGCTTTTGATAGTCTGCTCTTCAAGGTATTTTGTCACCGATCGTCAAAACGGTTTGTGGCGTAAGGCGTAAAGAGCCGCGCTAACGAACGCAAGTATCGAAAGTTCGAGCCTCGGCGGCGACTGATTATTAATTTAATACTTTTTTTCTTTTTCTTCCTTCCAAATATATAACTGTAATCAAATTAATTTGCTTCCAATAGCTTAGAACAAAAACAATGCCACGCGAAAAATAAATGCTGACAAACGCGAGTTGCAGGTTGCACGGAAAACAAAACAAGGAAATTTGTAACAGTCGGCTCTTCAAGCAATTTTGTCAGCGATCATTAAAACGGCTTCGTGGCGTAAGGGGTAAAGTTGCGAACTGTTGAGCGAAAGGTCCTGGGTTCAAGACCAGCGGCGACTGGTCATTTATTTTCATTTTTCTTATTCTTCTTTTCAAATATATAATAACTGTAATCAAATTCATTTGCTTTCAATGGCTTAGAACAAAAACAATGCCAACGCGAAAAAACAAAAGCTCAGTATAAATCGAGTTTGTCAGCGATTCTTAAAACTGCTTGGTGTAAGCAGTAAAAAGCAAAACAAGAAAGCTTTTGACAGTCTGCTCTTCAAGGGATTTTGTCAGCGATCATCAAAACGGCTTGTGGCGTAAGGGGTAAAGTTGCGAACTGCTGAGCGAAAGGTCCTGGGTTCAAGACCAGCGGCGACTGGTCATTTATTTTCATTTTTTCTTATTCTTCTTTTCAAATATATAATAACTGTAATCAAATTCATTTGCTTTCAATGGCTTAGAACAAAAACAATGCCAACGCGAAAAAACAAAAGCTCAGTAAAGATCGAGTTTGTCAGCGATTTTTAAAACTGCTTGGTGTAAGCAGTAAAAAGCAAAACAAGAAAGCTTTTGACAGTCTGCTCTTCAAGGGATTTTGTCAGCGATCATAAAAACGGCTTGTGGCGTAAGGGGTAAAGTTGCGAACTGGTGAGCGAGAGGTCCTGGGTTCAAGACCAGCGGCGGCTGGTCATTTATTTTCATTTTTCTTATTCTTCTTTTCATATATATAATAGCTGTAGTCAAATTCATTTATTTTCAATTTCCTAAATTGTTTCTAATTTTTTTTTCATACATAAAGTAGCTTTAATAGAATAATTCAAAAGAAAAATTTAAATTCATTGGAAAAACCAATGCCACGCGAAAAAAACTATGGATCTCAAATTCTGAATATAAGCTCTCGTATGTTCAGATTAAGTTTTATGACAATTCAATTTCCGACAGCGGCCTTGAAAGGTATAAGAGCAACAGGCACCAAATTTGGTATGTATATTGTAGTATACATATGTAATGTAGTGTTGACTTTTTGGAAAAACTGAAACTTGAATATTGTTCAATTCGGTAGCACTTATGAATGCTAAGGGACGCGTCCACGAGCTGCGGATAGTAAAACGTCCCTTTTTACATGAATATCTTTATATATTTTATTTTATATGTAGGGGTATATGTATGCGACATTAATATCTGCGAATTAAATAAGCAGTCACGGAAAAATAGTGAAAATTGCTTAAAGGTTCGAAAAGAGTATTTAATCTTCGGCACGCCGAAGATAATCCTTCTCCACTTGTTTTTAGTTGAAGTCGTCGTCGGCGGCGTCACAAATCGCTGGAAAATACGTTCACACACGCGTATGCATAGAACATTTTCCGCCCAATACGTCTCCACCCACTATTCACGTATTCGCACACTCACACTCATACTCATACTCACGCCCGAGCTCTTCAGCAGCGTTGGTTTGCGTCACCAATGCGTAACGGAGCGGTGCCAGCGTCGGAATCGCAACCCGCGGTCGTTTGCGGGGCCAAATGCCTAGGAGCAGGTCTGGCGACCAGACCAACCCTGCCACCCAGATGTTGAATAATTTATGCGCCACTGTTGTCAGCGGCACCTCGTCCAACTTCAACTCGAACTCTAGCTACACTGAGGGCAAAATAAGAACGTTTTTAATTTCTGAAGTATCCACATCAATCTTAGAAACGTGTTTTGCAATATAAACCGTTTCATTGTAATAACAAGTATAATGGTATATATTAGCATATAGTATCGTAAGCGACACTTTTTGTAAACTTGTTCATACACTTTCTTAAGCTTAGGAATTGGTATCAAATGAATTTAAATGTTTCTTTTGAAATATTTAATTCATTGCCAGTTGTATGGCAGCTATAAGTTATAGTGATCCAATCTGGCCGGCTCCGACCAATGTAATGTCTCTTTGAATAAGAAGTATATTTGCAAAGTCTTACCGCGATAGCTTTAAAATCATGGGATATATGGCTAAAACCGACTCAGAGTTGTATGGCAGCTATACGATATGGTGTTCCGATCCGGCTGGATCTGACCAATGTGCTGTACAACTGAGGGACTAGATCCCATACATACAGACTGACAGATAGACAGGCAGACTGACATGGCTAGATCAATTTGTTTTGTCATTCTAAGCATACTGGCAGTAACTTTTGGGGGTCTCCTACGCTTCCTATGCGTTACACACTTCAGCACAAACTTAATATACTATTTTCTGCGAAGAGAGTATAAACATAATCAGATCAATAGTAAATTTGTTGCCTTGCAGGCCAATGTTCCCAGTCTCGATACCAGCGCTATTTACACACGTGTTTTAATATGCATGATATTTATTCAATGTTTCTAGTGCCTATTATCAAAGACACTCGTCACTTATGAGCATGTCAGCCTGTCAACGATATTAAATAAGAGATATTCATAAAAAACAACATTATAAACAAGTGGGAAGGATTATTTTCGGCGTGCCGAAGATTTTATACTCTTTTCGAACCTTTAGGCACTTTTCACTCTGCCAACTGCACCACCGAAATATTTAATGACGCAGATATTTGCTATTTATACGTCAATCAGTTTGAAATTTTTAACATTAATGAGTTATAAGGATGTTCAACTGTACACTGATATTTAAGGCGATAGCTTTGAAAAGATCGTATATATGGCCAAAATCGATTTCCAGTTGTATGGCAGTTATAAGATATAGTGGTCCGATCAGGCCGGTTCCGACCACTGTGCTGTCCCTTTGAATAATAAGTCTCTATGCAAAGTTTTATCACGATATCTCAAAAACTGAGGGACTAGCTTAAATACATACAGTCAGACAGATGGGCATGGCTAGATCAATGTGTTTTGTCATTCTAAGCATACTGGCAGTAACTTTTGGGGGTCTCCGACGTTTCCTTTTATGCATTACAAACTTCATCACAAACTGAATATAATATTTTCATCGAAAAGAGTATAACTAGTAGTTATGTATGTACATGATTATAGCGCTTGCTGGACTAACACAATTATGTTTTTGAATATGGTCTTTTTTCAGAATCTATTTTGCAAAAGCAGCGTTTTTAAACTGAAATCTGGGCTGAAACGTGTAACACGATTATGCCAGTCTTGAAAATGTTGTTGCTGTTTTTATACCCTTAACCCATTAAAAATGGGTAAAAAGGGTATTATGCTTTGTGCAAAAGTATGTAACAGGCATAAGGAAGCATCTCCGACCATATAAAGTATATATATTCTTGATCAGTATCAATAGCCGAGTCGATTTAGCCATGTCCGTCTGTCTGTCCGTCCGTCTGTCTGTATGAACACGCAGATATCAGAGACTATAAGAGCTAGAGACTTCATATTTGGAATATAAGTTCTCCTAGTCCCGGACAGATCAAGTTTATTTCATTTGTTCGATAACTCGTCGCATTCAAAAGTTATCGATCAATTTCGATTTTAGACTAGCGTTTTTGGGACATAGCTTCAAAGATATAAGAGCTAGAGACGCCAAATTTGACATGCATAATCTCGAATAGCATACATATGTAACAAATAATTCACTTTTTGGATACCACCCTCCAATCCCCCCAAAAGTTGAAAAAACGAATTTTTGAAGGTACGACCCTGCAATTTGTTTTGTTCACACATATTATTGACAATTGTATGTCCCAAAAATTTCAGTAAGATTGGACAATAAACACAGAAGTTATTTGAGATTTAACTTTCCATTGTATGGGGCTCAGCGAAAAGCAAGCTAACTGCTTAAGCCGCATGCACTGCTTGCAGTATGTGTGTGTTTGTATGTATGCACACTATTAGGCAAGTATTAATGGAAGTCAGAGCTGGGTTCAGGGTATCTCCTAGTCGGGCACTCCCGACTAGAGCACTCTTACTTGTTTCTTCCTATCGTTGTACAGATAGAGCGACAACAACTAAAAACCATCTATAGCTTGGCAATGTCGCATCTCTGAGCGAGTGTTTGCTGTGGGCTTATCACGTAACCTCGTTGCTCGTTGGATCGTCGTTGGGGAGAATTATTTACGTTAGCCTCCTTGCGTTTCTAATTAAGCGAGGGAAATATTCAAAACCTTTGCCATTGTTTTAGCGATTTTGAAGTTCAATTTACATAACATTCCTCACCTACCCGTCGCGTCGCATTGCGTCTGTTTATTTATTTTTATACTCTTTTCGAAGAAAAAATATATATACGCTTTGTGCTTAAGTTTGTAGTGCATAGAAGGAAGCGTCCGAGACCCCCAAAAATTACTGCCAGTATGCTTAGAATGACAAAATAAATTGATCTAGCCATGTCCGTCTGTCTGTCTGTCTGTATGTATGCAAACTAGTCCCTCAGTTTTTCAGCTATCGCGATAAAACTTTGCACAGACACTTATTATTCCAGGGGACAGAACCTTGGTCGGAGCCGGCCGGATCGGACCACTATATCTTATAGCTGCCATACAACTCGAACTCGGTTTTGGCCATATATCCCATGCTTTTTAATCTATCGCGATGAAACTTTGCACTGATACTTATTATGTCAAAGATGCATCACATTGGTTGGAGCCGGCCGGATCGGATCACTATATCTTATAGCTGCCATTCAACTCGAAGTCGGTTTTGGCCATATATCCCATGTTTTTTAATCTATCGCGATGAAACTTTGCACAGATACTTATTATTCAAAGAGACATCACATTGGTTGGAGCTGGCCGGATCGGATCACTATATCTTATAGCTGCTATACAACTGGCAATGAATTAAATATTTTTAGAACAAAAAAAAAATGTTACGCGACAAAACGATTTTGTACAGCTTATGAAATTTCAGTGGTGCAGTTGGCAGAGTGAAAATTGCCTATAGGTTCGAAAAGAGTATAAAATCTTCGGCATGCCGAAGATAATCCTTCCCCACTTGTTTTTTATACTCTTTTCGAAGAAAATAGTATATTAAGTTTGTCCTGAAGTTTGTAACGCATAGAAGGAAGCGTCTGAGACCCCCAAAAGTTACTGCCAGTATGCTTAGAAAAACAAAACAAATTGATCTAGCCATGTCCGTCTGTCTGTCTGTCTGTCTGTCTGTCTGTCTGTCTGTATGTATGCAAACTAGTCCCTCAGTGTTTGAGCTATCGCGATGCAACTTTGCACAGACACTTATTATTCAAGGGGACAGCACATTGGTCGGAGCCGGCCGGATCGGACCACTATATCTTATAGCTGCCATACACCTCAAAGTCGGTTTTGGCCATAAATCCGATGTTTTCGAAGCAATTGCCTTCAATTTCCTTGTACACTTGAACATCCTTATAACTCATCAATGAGTAAAATCGCAAATCGATTGAGTCATAAACAGCGAAGATATGCGTCATTAAATATTTTGAAAAAACAGGTGCATATGAGCAAACAAAATCAAGCGCAAGAAAGCTTTTGATAGTCTGCTCTTCAAGGTATTTTGTCATCGATCATCAAAACGGTTTGTGGCGTAAGGCGTAAAGAGCAGCGCTAACGAACGCAGGTTTCGCAAGTTCGAGCCTCGGCGGCGACTGATTGTTAATTTAATACTTTTTTCTTTTTCTTCCTTTCAAATATATAACTGTAATCAAATTAATTTGCTTCCAATGGCTTAGAACAAAAACAATGCCACGCGAAACAACAAATGCTGTCAAACGCGAGTTGCAGGTTGCAGGAAAACAAAACAAGGAAATTTGTAACAGTCGGCTCTTCAAGCAATTTTGTCAGCGATCATCAAAACGGCTTGTGGCGTAAGGGGTAAAGTTGCGAACTGGTGAGCGAGAGGTCCTGGGTTCAAGTGCCAGCGGCGACTGGTCATTTATTTTCATTTTTTCTTATTCTTCTTTTCAAATATATAATAGCTGTAATCAAATTCATTTATTTTCAATTTCCTAAATTGTTTCTAATTTTTTTTTCATACATAAAGTAGCTTTAATAGAATAATTCAAAAGAAAAATTTAAATTCATTGGCAAAACCAATGCCACGCGAAAAAAAATATGGATCTCAAATTCTGTATATAAGCTCTCGTATGTTCAGATTAAGTTTTATGACAATTCAATTTCCGACAGCGGCCTTGAAAGGTATAAGAGCAACAGGCACAAAATTTGGTATGTATATTGTAGTATTCATATGTAATGTAGTTTTGACTTTTTGGAAAAACTGAAACTTGTTTATTGTTCAATTCGGTAGCACTTATGAATGCTAAGGGACGCGTCCACGAGCTGCGGATAGTGAAACGTCCCTGTTTACATGAATACCTTTATATATTTTATTTTATATGTAGGGGTATATGTATGCGACATTAATATCTGCGAAATAAATAAGCAGTCCCGGAAAAATAGGGAAAATTGCTTAAAGGTTCGAAAAGAGTATTTAATCTTCGGCACGCCGAAGATAATCCTTCTCCACTTGTTTTTTTTCATTTCATACAATCTACTCACCATACATACAGTGACTCACTAAAGTATTAGCTGCTAAGCATATTTCACCATCTTAGCAAATACTTTTTAACATTTTATCGTACTCTATACGTAGAATGATGTTTACGAAAGGCAATGCAAAAGAAAACAAGTAAGAGTGCTCTAGTCGGGACTGCCCGACTAGGAGATACCCTGAACCCAGTTCTGACATCCATTCATACTTGCCTAATAGTGTGCATACATACAAACACACCACACATTACTGCAAGCTGTGAAAACGGTTTAAGCAGTTATCTTGCTTTTTCACTGAGCCCCACACAATAGAAAGTAAAATCTTAAATAACTTCTGTGTTTAGTGTCCGATCTTTTTAAAATTTGTAAGACATAACATTGGCTATAAAATGTGTGACCAAACCAAATTGCAAGGTCATACCTTCAAAAATGAGTCTTTTGAATTTTTGGGGGGATTGGGGGTGGTATCCAAAAAGTGAAAAATGTGTTACATGTGTATGCTATTCGAGATTATACATGCCAAATTAGGGACCTCTAGCTCTTATAACTTGTAAGTTATAGCCAAAAAACGCTGGTCTGAAATCGAAATTTATCGATAACTTTTGAACGGGACGAGTTATCGATAAATTTTAATAAACTTGATCTGTCCCGGGATTACGAGAACTTATATTCCAAATATGAAGTCTCTAGCTCTTGTAGTCTCTTATATCCGCGTGTTCATACAGACAGACGGACGGACGGACGGACGGACGGACGGACAGACAGACGGACGGACGGACAGACAGACAGACGGACATGGCTAAATCGACTCGACTGTTGATACTGATCAAGAATATATATACTTTATATGGTCGGAGATGCTTCCTTATGCCTGTTACATACTTTTGCACAAAACCATAATACCCTTTTTACCCATTTTTAATGGGTTCAGGGTATAACAAGTGAGAACGTTGCAGTCGGGCGGAGCCGACTGCGTAATACTCTGATACCATTTTAAGAACAGCTGAAAGCAAGTGAACAGAAAAGTGGTCGATCTTAAGAGGGGGTGACCAGAAGTCTATCTACCAATTTTGGTGACTCTAGCTCTAAAACTGTGGAAGATATAAGCTTTCGCGATTTTTGGGGGCGGGAAGGGGCGTGGCCCCAAAAAATTTGGCCGATCTTTAGAGGGAGTGACAAGAAGTCTATTTTACAAATTTCTTGACTCTAGCTCTAAAACTGTGGAAGATATACATTTTCGCGATTTTTGGGGGCGGGAGGGGGCGTGGCCCCAAATTTTTTTTACCGATATTTAGAGGGGCTGACCAGAATTCTATCTTCCAAGTTTAATGACTCTAGCTCTGAAACTGTGGAAGATATAAATTTTCGCGATTTTTGGGGGCGGGAGGGGGCGGGGCCCCAAAATTTTTTGCCGATCTTTAGGGGGCTGACAATAAGTCTATCCTCCAATTTTGGTGACTCTAGCTCTAAAACTGTGGAAGATATACATTTTCGCGATTTTTGGGGGCGGGAGGGGGCGGGGCCCCAAAATTTTTTGCCGATCTTTAGGGGGGCTGACAATAAGTCTATCCTCCAATTTTGGTGGCCCTAGCTCTTAAACTGTGCGAGATATAGGCTTCCGTGTTTCGTGGGGGCGGGGTGGCTGGGGGTCGTTCCAGTGGGCGTGGCCGGAAAATCCAGGACGCAATCTTTTGGGCTGGTCAGCCCTAGTCTAAATTCCAAATTTGGGGACTCTAGCTTCAAAATTGCGGGAAATATACACGTGTTATCGAATTGTGCATTCATGTATATCGATTTTCGCGATTACGGGGGCGGGAGTGGGCGTGGTCGAAATTTTGTTTCTGTAATCTGTAGAGGACGTCACCAGTAATATATATTCCAAATATGGTGACTTTAGCTCTAAAACTGCGGGAGATATAAGCATTTCAAATTAATTTTGGAGGGGGGCTGGTGGGCGTAATAATGGGCGTGGTCGATTAACCTAGGATCCAATTTTTTCGGGAGGTCACCAGCAATATACCTACCAAATTTGATTACTCTAGCTTCAAAATTGTGGGAGTTATTCACGTTTAATCGATTTGTGATTTGAGGTGTATCGACATGTTATCGATTTGCCAGCCTCCCAGTGGGCGTGGCATAAATTTGGAATAAACTTGATCTGAAGCAGATAGCTATAATCATAACGCAAAAGATTTCAAGAGTCTATCTAATATCGTTTCGGAAATACGCGCGTTCATCCAGACAGACAGACGGACGGACGGACAGACGGACAGACGGACGGCCTGACGGACATTCGACAAAACCAATATACTATGAGTACCTTCGGTATCAGAGTATAAAAATTGGAAAACGTTTAGCAGTTATCAAAATAGAGAAACAAAACTAAAAAAACCGCATATTTTCATCTCACAAAAATGTTCGTTTATCTTATATACTATATTTACTTACTTTACGAAAAATTAGGTAATGCTGCTGAGGTTATTATTATATTCTTTTCGAAGAAAATAGTTTATTCACTTTGTGTTGAAGTTTGTAATGCATAGAAGGAAGCGTCGGAGACCTCAAAAGTTACTGCCAGTATGCTTAGAATGTCAATCTGTCTGTCTGTCTGTATGCATGCAAACTAGTCCCTCAGTTTTAGAGCTATCGCGATGCAACTTTGCGCAGACACTTATTATTCAAGGGGACAGCACATTAGTCGGATTCGGCCGGATCGGACCACTATATCTTATATCTGCTATACAACTCAAAGTCGGTTTGTGGCCATAATCCCATGTTTTTGAATCTATCGCGATGAAACTTTGCACTGGTACTTATTATTCAAAAAGACATCACATTTGTCGGAGCACACACATGCTGCAGTATAAGCAGTACAAGCAGTGCAAGCGGTTTAAGCAGTTAGCTTGCTTTTTTGCTGAGCCCCACACAATGGAAAGTTAAATCTTAAATTACTTCTATGTTTATTGTCCGATCTTATTGAAATTTTTGAAGCAAACAATTGTCAATAATATATGTGACCAAACCAAATTGCAAGGTCGTACCTTCAAAACTGCGTTTTTTGAACTTTTCGGAGGTTTGGGTGGTGGTATCCAAAAAGTGAAATATTTGTTTCATGTGTATGTTATCTTGCTTTTTCACTGAGCCCCACACAATGGAAAGTAAAATCTTAAATAACTTCTGTGTTTAGTGTCCGATCTTTTTAAAATTTGTAAGACATAACATTGGCTATAAAATGTGTGACCAAACCAAATTGCAAGGTCATACCTTCAAAAATGAGTATTTAGAATTTTTGGGGGGATTGGGGTATCCAAAAAGTGAAAAATGTGTTACATGTGTATGCTGTTCGAGATTGTACATGCCAAATTAGGGGCCTCTAGCTCTTATAACTTGTAAGTTATAGCCAAAAAACGCTGGTCTGAAATCGAAATTTATCGATAACTTTTGAACGGGACGAGTTATCGATAAATTTTAATAAACTTGATCTGTCCCGGGATTACGAGAACTTATATTCCAAATATGAAGTCTCTAGCTCTTGTAGTCTCTGATATCCGCGTGTTCATACAGACAGACGGACGGACGGACGGATAGACGGACGGACGGACGGACGGACGGACAGACAGACAGACGGACATGGCTAAATCGACTCGACTGTTGATACTGATCAAGAATATATATACTTTATATGGTCGGAGATGCTTCCTTATGCCTGTTACATACTTTTGCACAAAACCATAATACCCTTTTTACCCATTTTTAATGGGTTCAGGGTATAACAAGTGGGAATGGATTATCTTCGGCGTGCCGAAGGTTTTATACTCTTTCCTAACCTTTAGGCAATTTTCACTCTGCTAACTGCACCACTGAAATTTCAATAGTAGTAAAAAATCGTTTTATCGCGTGGCATTTATTTTTTTGCTCTATCTTATGAATTTAACTTTTTCTTTTAAATTATTGAATTCAAGCTATTTGATATATATTTGAAAAAAATAGTTAGAAAAAAAATAAAAAGCAATAAGTCGCGGCTGGGATTTGAACCGTGTCTCCCCGTTTGTGAGTGCAGCACTCTAATACCTACGCCACCAAACAGTTTTGAAATGCGCTGACAAACTCAATTATATGATCGTTATTTTTTCTCGTTGTACAGTTTTTGTTCTAAGATATTGGTAGCAAATGAATTTGATTACAGATATTTTATATTTGAAAAGAAGAATAAGAAAAAAGTGAAAATAAATGACCAGTCGCCGCTGGACTCGAACTCGGGACCCTTCGTTTGTCAACGTTACTTTATCCCTTACAACACAAGCAGTTTTAATGATCGATGACAAAATCCCTTGAAGAGCAGACTGTCAAAAGCTTACTTGCGCTTGACTTTGTTTGCTCATATGCACCTGTTCTTTCAAAATATTTAATGACGCATATCTTCGCTAATTATGACTCCATCGTTTTGCAATTTTTCCCATTGATGAGTTATAAGGATGTTCAAGTGTGCATGAAAATTTAAAGCAATTGCTTTGAAAACATCGGACTTATGGCCAAAACCGATTTAGAGCAGCTATAAGATATAGTGGTCCGATCCGGCCGGCTCCGACCATTGTGTTGTCCCCTTGAATAATAAGTGTCTGTGCAAAGTTGCATCGCGATAGCTCAAAAGCTGAGAGACTTTGCATACATACAGACAGACAGACAGACGGACATGGCTAGATCAATTTGTTTTGTTTTTCTAAGCATACTGGCAGTAGCTTTTGGGGGACTCAGGCGCTTCCTTCTATGCGTTACAAACTTCAGCACAAACTTAATATACTATTTTCTTCGAAAAGAGTATAAATATAAAAAAGTATTTGGTAAGATGGGGAAATACTTGGGTTTCTGCTCGATATGCTGAGCAACGAATACTTTAGTGATTCACTGTATATGTATATCCATACATTGGTTTTTGTTGTTGTTGCTTTTGGCGTGATATGAAAGTCACTGCCTTGAATTGATAATCCGATGGCGGTGCGAAAGGTTCAAGGCCAGCGTCGCTGTAGCAAAAGGTCACAATTGCAATCGCATTTGTTGTATCTGATGGATACGCGGATTCATGTCTGCATATCAGTTGATTCTAAACATGCTCAGTATCGTTTCTGCAGGAAATTACGCATCGGTTTCATAATTGAGCTGAATGCAACAGCGCCATCTCGTAATCAATGTGTTCATCCTGGAGAATATCCGATCCGGGGCAGCTGTTGATGCCGGAGTGCTGCCATTGGCTTCACTTCGACTGAGGCTGATGCTGTTTAACGCTTCGTCTGCTCTCGTTGCCATCATCATGCCATCAAAGACCCTTTTAACATTTTCTCTCAGTTGATCGCCATTGTCCAACAACTACTAATGCAGCAAATATATGATATTATTTAACGCTATATGAGTTTTCTTTTTGTTCTGATTCAATTTGTATTTTGCATTGTGTAATAATGGATGGACGGCGAATGGGAATGTGCGTGTAACGAATGAAAAACTCTATCGGATGGGCAAACGGATTTAATTTTATACTCTTTTCGAAGAAAATAGTATATTAAGTTTGTGCTGAAGTTTGTAACGCATAGAAGGAAGTGTCGGAGACCCCCAAAAGTTACTGCCAGTATGTTTAGAATGACAAAACACATTGATCTAGCCATGTCCGTCTGTCTGCCAGTCTGTATGCAAACTAGTCCCTCAGTTTTTCAGAAATCGTGATAAAACTTTTCACTGAGACTTATTATACAAATACTATATCTTATAGCTGCCATACAACTGGAAGTCGGTTTTGGCCATAAATCCCATGTTTTCAAAGCTATCGCGATGAAACTTTGCACAGACACTTATTATTCAAACATACATCTCATTGATCGGAGTGAGTTGGATCGGACCACTATATCTTATAGCTGCCATACAACTGGATATTACATAAATATTCTTAGAGCCAAAAAAAACCAGTGAGAACGTTGCAGTCGGGCGGAGCCGACTGCGTAATACTCTGATACCATTTTAGGAACAGCTGAAAGCAAGTGAACAGAAAATTTTGCTGGTGTTTGGGTGACCCGAAATCGGCATTCCAAGTTTTTGGGAACGGGAGGGGCATGGTCGATCTTTAGGGGGGCTGACAATAAGTCTATCTTCCAATTTTGGTGACTCTAGCTCTAAAACTGTGGAAGATATAAGCTTTCGCGATTTTTGGGGGCGGGAGGGGGCGTGGCCCCAAAAATTTTGGACGATCTTTAGAGGGAGTGACAAGAAGTCTATCTTACAAATTTCTTGACTCTAGCTCTAAAACTGTGGAAGATATACATTTTCGCGATTTTTGGGGGCGGGCGAGGGCGTGGCCCCAAAATTTTTTGTCCGATCTTTAGAGGACTTGGCCAGAAGTCTACCCTCAAAGTGGTGGCCCTAGCTTTTAAGCTGTGCGAGATATAGGCTTCCGTGTTTCGTGTGGGCGGGGTGGCTGGGGGGCGTTCTAGTGGGCGTGGCCGGAAAATCCAGGACGCAATTTTTTGGGCTCGTCAGCCCTAGTCTAAATTCCAAATTTGGGGACTCTAGCTTCAAAATTGCGGGAAATATACACGTGTTATCGAATTGTGCATTCATGTATATCGATTTTCGCGATTGCGGGGGCGGGAGTGGGCGTGGTTCTGTGATCTGTAGAGGACGTAACCAGTAATATATATTCCAAATATGGTGACTTTAGCTCTAAAACTGCGGGAGATATAAGCATTTCAAATAAATTTTGGAGGGGGGCTGGTGGGCGTATTAATGGGCGTGGCCGATTAACCTAGGATCCAATTTTTTCGGGAGGTCACCAGCAATATACCTACCAAATTTGATTACTCTAGCTTCAAAATTGTGGGAGTTATTCACGTTTAATCGATTTGTGATTTGAGGTGTATCGACATGTTATCGATTTGCCAGCCTCCCAGTGGGCGTGGCATAAATTTGGAACAAACTTGATCTGAAGCAGATAGCTATAATCATAACGCAAAAGATTTCAAGAGTCTATCTAATATCATTTCGGAAATACGTGCGTTCATCCAGACGGACAGACGGACGGCCTGACGGACATTCGACAAAACCAATATACTATGAGTACCTTCGGTATCAGAGTATAAAAACAAGTGGGAAAGGATTATCTTCGGCGTGCCGAAGATTCTATACTCTTTTCGAACCTTTAGGCAATTCTCACTCTGCCAACTGCACCACTGAAATTTCAAAAGTAGTAAAAAATCGTTTTATCGCCTGGCATTTATTTTTTTGCTTTAAGAATTGGTATCATATGAATCTAAATTTTGCATTTAAAATATTGAATTCAAGCTATTTGATATATATTTGAAACAAATAATTAGGAAAAAAAAAACAATAAGACGCCGCTGGGATTTGAACCGAGTTCTCCCCGTTTGTCAGTGCAGCAGTCTAATACCTACGCCACCAAGCATTTTTGAAATGCGCTGACAAACTCGATTATACTGATCTTTTCTTTCGCGTTGTATAGTTTTTGTTCTAAGGCATTGGTAGCAAATGAATTTGATTACAGTTTTTTTATATTTGAAAAGAAGAAAAAGAAAAAATTAAAATAGATGACCAGTCGCCGCTGAGACTCGAACTTAGGACCTTTCGTTTGCTAGGGCGTCACTTAAACCCTTACGCCACAAGCCGTTTCAATGATCGATGACAAAATCCCTTGAAGAGCAGACTGTCATAAGCTTACTTCCGCTTGGGTTTGTTTGCTCAAATGCACCTGCTCTTTCAAAATATTGAATGACGCATATCTTCGCTATTTATGACTCAATCGTTTTGTAATTGATGTAATTGATAAACATATTGATGAGTTATAGGGATGTTCAAGTGTACAAGGAAATTGAAAGCAATTGCTTTGAAAACATCGGATTTATGGCCAAAACCGACTTCAAGTTGTATGGCAGCTACATGATATAGTGGTCCGATCCGGCCGGCTCTGAACAATGTGTTGTCCCTTTGAATAATAAGTGTCTGTGCAAAGTTGCATCGCGATAGCTCAAAAGCTGAGGGACTGGTTTGCAGACAGACAGACAGACGGACATGGCTAGATCAATTTGTTTTGTCATTCTAAGCATACTTACATTAACTTTTGGGGGTCGCCGACGCTTCCTTCAATGCCCAAACTTAATATACTATTTTCTTCGAAAATATATATATATATATACATAAGCATATACATACAAAAACATATATTTAAATGTGCACTAATTTCAATCAAAGTTATTGATTTTTGAAGCAATTTATTTATACTGGTTATTTCGACCTATTTTATATTAAAAGGATTACATTTTTCCGTTAAAAGTTTATACTCCTTTCAAATTTATAATATATGTTGTGTCTAATAAGAGAATGAGTAGAGAGAGCTGTTTGACAATCAGTGGCCAAAGTAATTAACAATTGCTTTGCGCTCGTCGATGAAATTCGCATATCCTGGTCAACTATTGGGCGGCTGCTTCAATCAAGGAAGCAACTGTCTCGATTCCCAAATGATGGGCTAAGTAGCGGGCCCGATGAGATTGCAAGTATACATGCAATGCATAGAACACTGAGCGGATAATATCATAAATTATAATAATTTCTGTATATAAATATTGTGTAATCATCGCCTGACGCCATTATCATGACCCCTACCCCGTCTCCTAACACTGTCCCTTATCTTGTACCCGACTTCAACCTCTGCTGTTTCGTTATTATGCTGTCAGTTTCAAATAGAAATCCAAAATCTCGCGGTCCGCTACAACAGCCTTCATGTCGAGTATAATATTGAAGACATGGCTAGGGCCATCTGCTTGTCTTAGACACCAAGGAGAAATCACTGTCCTCCTGTTACGCAGTATTTGTACAGGCGAGTGAGTATTATTCCTACGCACATTTTGGCCATTGTATGCATTGGCATTATAATCCATTGTTTAGACACTTACGCAATATATTGTACATGGTCCAGGGCATGACCATATCTAGGGGTTGTCCTCGGACTGAGAACTGAGGGTAAGCATTAGGTAAGGGTAGTCAAAATGTACTTACAAAACTTGTCCTATCTGCGGTGGATGTGAGCGCACTTTTGCTTGCATCTTTTATCCTGGGAGAAGAGCTCTTACAGCTAAATACTCATGAGGTAATTGCGGGGTAAAGCGTATATTTTCAAGTTCAGTACTTACCTAAGTAAATACGCGAGTATATGTACAGTGAATCACTAAAGTATTCATTGCTAAGCATATGGAGCATAAGCCCAAGTATTTCACCATCTTAGCAACTACTTTTTTATTTTTTTTCACTGCATTCGTAGAATGATGTTTACGAAAGACAATGCAAACGAAAAAATTGGAAAACGTTTAACAGTTATCAAAATAGAGCAACAAAATAAAAAAAAACCGCATATTTTCATGTCACAAAAGTATTCATCGCTCTTATATATATTTACTTATGTTACGAAAATTTAGGTAATGCAGCTTAAGTTATTATTTTTTTTTATGTCCCTTGCTGTCATATATATCCTCCAAGCGTCTTGATATCGATTCCACCAATTTACGGCAATATTCGGGACCTATTTTGGACCATTCATCCTGCAGCAGCTGCTTTAAGACTACTTTTGAAGAAATATGGTTCTATTTAACTTTTAGCTTCAGATATGACTATAGATTCTCGATGGGATTTGTGTAGGGACTCTGTGGGGGAGCTTTTGACTATTTAGTGTTGCATAAAATCCACATTTGTACTGCCAAGCAGTGTGTTTTGGGTAGTTATTTTGTTGAAACAGAAATTGACCACGCTCAAATCCCATTTTGGAGGCAGTAACGGCCACATTTTTATATACCCTGAACCCATTAAAAATGGGTAAAAAGGGTATAATGAAGTTGTGCAAAAGTATGTAACAGGCATAAGGAAGCATCTCCGACCATATAAAGTATATATATTCTTGATCAGTATCAACAACCGAGTCGATCTAGCCATGTCCGTCCGTCTGTCCGTCTGACCGTCTGTCTGTCTGTCTGAAAACACAGATATCAGACTACAAGAGCTAGAGACTTCATATTTGGAACATAAGTTCTCCTAATCCCGGGACAGATCAAGTTTATTTCATTTTATCGATAATTCGTACCGTTTAAAAGTTATCGATAAATTTCGATTTCAGACTAGAGTTTTTGGGACATAACTTCAAAGTTATATGAGCTTGAGGCCCCAAATTTGGCATGTATAATCTCGAATAGCATACACATGTAACAAATATTTCACTTTTGGATACCACCCCCCAAGCCCCCCAAAAGTTCAACGCATTTTTGAAGGTACAATCTTGCAATTTGGTTGGTCACACATATTATCGACAATTGCTTGCCCCAAAAATTTCAATAAGATCGGACAATAAACACAGAAGTTATTTAAGATTTAACTTTCCATTGTGTGGGGCTCAGCGAAAAGCAAGCTAACTGCTTAAACCGCTTGCACTGCTTGTACTGCTTGTACTGTAGCATGTGTGTGTTTAGAGCAGTACGAATGATTGTAAGGACTGTGTTCAGGGTATCTCGTAGTCGGGCACTCCCGACTAGAGCACTCTTACTTGTTTTTAATATGTTAAGATACACATTAGAGTTCATAGTGCCATCACCAAAAACCAAATTGCCCATACCACGTGCAGACATATAGCCCCAAACCATCACTGAACCTCCGCCGTTCTTTATAGTTGAAGTTGTATTTTTAGGATTAAACGCGTATCCAGGCTTACGCCATACCATGTGACGACCGCCAGAGCCAAAATGTTGTATTTGCTCTAGTCGATGAATATGATAGTCTCCCAGAGTGAAAATGGTTGTATTTTGTAGCAATTATCAATAGATAATCTCTTTGTAAAATTTACAGTGGAAATTATAATTTTTTCTGAAAACTCGACCATGTATATCTTTTGATCGGAGCACCCTGCGGACAGTTTCATCACATACGCTTGTGTTGAGGGTTGTTTGGAGAATATCGTTAATTTTTGGAGCAGAAATATGTGGGTTATTCCTGTTTTCCTGTAGAACTTTCCTCTCCTCTCTGGCAGATAAAGACTTAGGCCGTCCAGAGCGCTGGATATTTTCCAATCTACCGCATTCTTTCAAACGCTGTATAGCACTCCGGTAAGTGGCAGGACTTCTGTCAAACATTTGGAAAATATAATCAGTAGATCGCCCTTCATTGTGAAGATATAATATTATTTTCTTCTCAACCACACTTAATTCCTTTCCCTTGACCATTTTGACGCACTAACACTTTAATGACTAACTTTGGTGGTAAAATTGAACACATTGAGCGAAAATCTTATCTACACAATATAACTGTGCAAAAAAAAACATAAAAAAACATGTACAAACATGCACAAGCTAAAATAACGGAAGAGGCAACAACCGCAATGAATACTTTTGTGACATGAAAATATGCGTTTTTTTTAGTATTGTTGCTCTATTTTGATAACTGTTGAACGTTTTCCAATTTTTTCTTTTGCATTGTCTTTCGTAAACATCATTCTACGAATGCTGTAAAAAAAATATAAAAAAGTAGATGCTAAGATGGTGAAATACTTCGGTCTATGCTCCATATGCTTAGCAATGAATACTTTAGTGATTCACTGTATATATGTATGTGTGTGCAAGGGGGAATGGAGTTTCTGAGTAGCTGCCATTTCTGTAAGTATTGCCTTTAAGAATTTGGTGCAAGCTCAGATTGGTTTTGTAGCGTTGACTAGACGATAGAATGTAGTAATAAGGTGCAATGTAATATGTGGGCTTAGCTTTGATTGAGCTTATGCGCCAATTATACCCATGAGAGTGAGCGAAAGAGAGAGATGACAATGTCATAGTCTATTTTTTTATGGATAACGTTATGCGAGTGATGGCGTCACTTGGAACTACTGCTCCATGTCTTCGGGGTACGTACTCGTATGTATCTAATTAAGTAAAAATTTATGCGCGTGTTCAGTGAAGATGGTGAAACAAACGACGACTGCACAGCAAAAGACTTTACTTTTTTTTTCCACCTTAAAGCATTAATTGCGGCTGGACTAAGCAATAATTGTTACTAACGCAATCGTAGTCAGCTTTGTGGCAGCCCCTAGAGATGGCCAAGACGATTGGCGTCACAAACAAGTACGATATATGAGCAGTCAATGAATTGCCCATCATGTTGCTACCCCATATATTTCTTAAACGTTCTACAGAATATGTACATATAGAATTGCCTATTAGTCCTGAAATATATTATATATTTGTCTAAATAATTTATAATCGTCATAGTCTCTTAAAAGTGTATATTACCAATCCGTTTTATTGTTTTTACTTACTACAATTTTATTGGCAAGCCCTAATTTAAAACAAGTAAGAGTGCTCTAGTCGGGAGTGCCCGACTACGAGATACCCTGAACCCAGTCCTTACAATCATTCATACTAATCTACAAGCATGTACAAGCAGTACAAGCAGTGCAAGCGGTTTAAGCAGTTAGCTTGCTTTTCGCTGAGCCCCACACAATGGAAAGTTAAATCTTAAATAACTTCTGTGTTTATTGTCCGATCTTTTTAAAATTTGTAAGACAAAACATTGGCTATAAAATGTGTGACCAAACCAAATTGCAAGGTCATACCTTCAAAAATGAGTTTTTTGAATTTTTGGGGGGATTGGGGGGTGGTATCCAAGAATTTTTTACATGTGTATGCTATTCGAGATTATACATGCCAAGTTAGGGGCCTCTAGCTCTTATAACTTGTAAGTTATAGCCTCAAAAACACTGGTCTGAATTCGAAATTTATCGATAACTTTTGAACGGGACGAGTTATCGATAAATTTTAATAAACTTGGATCTGTCCCGGGATTACGAGAACTTATATTCCAAATATGAAGTCTCTAGCTCTTGTAGTCTCTGATATCCGCGTGTTCATACAGACAGACGGACGGACGGACGGACGGACGGACGGACGGACGGACAGACAGACAGACGGACATTTCTAAATCGACTCGACTGTTGATACTGATCAAGAATATATATACTTTATATGGTCGGAGATGCTTCCTTATGCCTGTTACATACTTTTGCACAAAACCATAATACCCTTTTTACCCATTTTTAATGGGTTCAGGGTATAACAAGTAAGAGTGCTCAAGTCGGGAGTGCCCGACTCATACTAACCAGTCAGTGTACGTACATACAAACATACACATGCTACAAACAGTGCGAGCAGTGCAATCAGTCTAAGCAGTTAGCTTGCTTCTTTACTGAGCTCCACACAATGGAAAGTTAAATCCTTAAAAACTTCTGTGTTTATTACCCGATCTAATTGAAATTTTTCGAACAAGTAAGAATGCTCCATTCATACTTACCAATCAATGTACATCCATACAAACACACACATACTGCAAGCAGTTTAGGCAGGCTAAATTCTTCGCAAGGCTCCACACTATGCAAAGGTAAATCTGAAATAAGTTATGTATTTGGTGCCCGATCTTTATGAAATTTTCGGGACATAACATTGGATATAAAAGGGGTCATCAAACCAAATTGCAAGGTCATACATGGAAAAATTAGTGTTTTTCACTTTTTGGGAGATGGGGGTACGGTATCCAAAAAGTGACATATTTGTACATTTGTAGATGTGTATGCTATTCGAGATCTTACATACCAAATTTGGTGCCCCTAGCTCTTATAACTTTTAAGCTATGACCAAAAAACGCATAACGATAACTTTTGAACGGGACGAGTTATCGATCAAATGAAATAAACTTGTTCTGTCCTTGGCCTACGAGAACTTATATTCCAAATATGAAGTCTCTAGCTCTGATTGTCTCTGATATCTGCGTGTTCCTAGAGACGGACAGACAGACGGACGGACAGACGGACATGCCTAGATCGACTCGGCTGTTGATACTGATCAAGAATATATATACTTTATATGGTCGGAGAAGCTTTCTTATGCCTGTTACATACTTTTGCACAAAAACCATTATACCCTTTTTACCCATTTTTAATGGGTTCAGAGTATAAAACAAGTGGGGAAGGATTATCTTCGGCGTGCCGAAGATTTTATACTCTTTTCGAACCTATTTTCACTCTGCCAACTGCACCACTGAAATTTCATAAGCTGTACAAAATCGTTTTGTCGCGTAACATTTTTATACTCTTTTCGAAGAAAATAGTATATTAAGTTTGTCCTGAAGTTTGTAACGCATAGAAGGAAGCGTCGGAGACCCCAAAAGTTACTGCCAGTATGCTTAGAATGACAATACAAATTGATCTAGCCATATCCGTCTGTCTGTCTGTCTGTCTGTCTGTATGTATGCAAACTAGTCCCTCAGTTTTTGAGCTATCGCGATAAAACTTTGCACAGACACTTATTATTCTAGGGGACAGCACATTGGTCGGAGCCGGCCGGATCGGACCACTTTATCTTATAGCTGCCATACAACTCGAAGTCGGTTTTGGCCATATATCCCATGTTTTTTAATCCATCGCGATGAAACTTTGCACTGACACTTATTATTCAAAGAGACATCACATTAGTTGAAGCCGGCTGGATCGGATCACTATATCTTATAGCTGCCATACAACTCGAAGTCGGTGTTGGGCATATATCCCATGTTTTTTAATTTATCGCTATGAAACTTTGCACAGATACTTATTATTCAAAGATACATCACATTGGCCGGCGGGATCGGATCATTATATCTTAGAGCTGCTATACAACTGGCAATGAATAAAATATTCTTAGAACAAAAAAAAAATGTTACGCGACAAATCGATTTTGTACAGCTTATGAAATTTCAGTGATGCAGTTGGCAGAGTGAAAATTGCCTATAGGTTCGAATAGAGTATAAAATCTTCGGCACGCCGAAGATAATCCTTCCCCACTTTTTTTTTTGTTTTAATAATATTTAATTCTTTGCCAGTTGTATAGCAGCTATAAGATATAGTGGTCCGATCCGGCCGGCTCCGACCAATGTGCTGTCCCCTTAAATAATAAGTGTTTGTGCTAAGTTGCATCGCGATAGCTCCAAAACTAAGGGACTAGTTTGCATAGATACATACAGACAGACGGACATGTCTAGACCAATTTGTTTTGTTTTTCTAAGCATACTGGCAGTAACTTTTAGGGGTCTCCGACGCTTCCTTCTATGCGTTACAAACTTCAGGACAAATTTAATATACTATTTTCTTCGAAAAGAGTATACACAGGATATAGTATATGATTTAAAGATATTTAAATAATTGAAATTGAAATTATGTAGAGTCTTTATTTGATAAAATATCAGATATTTATTTTTAATCTTAAGTATTTGTTTGGCATATAAATTAATATATTAATGTTTTGATTGCTGGGTCTTGTTATTGTTTTCTGTTCCAGAGTTTGAGACGGAATGCAAATTATATTCTGATTATACAAATTTTATCAGAAATATGTTAAATTCATATTCGTTTAACCACTTCATTAATTTTTTTTGCAAGAAATAAAACTCTTGGCACATAGTGTTGATGCGTGTCATGCTGCCATCCTTAGTAGCCAAGTCTCCCACAGTTGAGTGGCACACGACGACTGCGACAACAATCTTCGTTGTCAGCCGTTGGGCCATTGGCTAGAGGCGCAACAAGTTGAGCTACACATACAGTGAATCACTGAAGTATTTATTGCTAAGCATATGGAGCATAAACCCAAGTATTTCACCATCTTAGCAACTACTTTTTATATTTTTTAACAGCATTCGTAGAATGATGCTTACGAAAGACAATGCAAAAGAAAAAATTGCAAAACGTTTAACAGTTATCAAAATAGAGCAACACAACGGAAAAAAACGCATATTTTCATGTCACAAAAGTATTCATTGCGGTTGTTGCTTCTTCCGTTATTATACCCTGAACCCATTAAAAAATGGGTAAAAAGGGTATTATGGTTTTGTGCAAAAGTATGTAACAGGCATATGGAAGCATCTCCGACCATATGAAGTATATATATTCTTGATCAGTATTAACAGTCGAGTCGATTTAGCCATGTCCGTCTGTCTGTCTGTCCGTCCGTCCGTCTGTCTGTATGAACACGCGGATATTAGAGACTGTAAGAGCTAGAGACTTCATGTTTGGAATATAAGTTCTCGTAATCCCGGGACAGATCAAGTTTATTTCATTTTATTGATAACTCGTCCCGTTTAAATGTTATCGATAAGTTTCGATTTCAGACTAGCGTTTTTGGGCCTTAACTTCAAAGGCTTAAGAGCTAGAGGCCCCAAATTTGGCGAATAACATACACAACAACAAATATTTCACTTTTTGGATACAACCCACCAATCCCCCAAAAGTTCAAAAAAATTTTGATGGTATGACCTTGCAATTTGGTTTGGTCACACATTTTATAGCCAATGTTATGTCCTACAAATTTTAGAAAGATCGGACAGTAAGCACTCCCGACTAGAGCACTCTTACTTGTTTTAACTTGTGCATGTTTGTACATGTTTTTTTATTTTTTTTTGCACAGTTAGATTGTGTAGATAAGATTTTCGCTCAATATGTTTAATTTGACCATCAAAGTTTTTGTTAGTTCTTCAAAATTATCAAAGGAAAGGAATTAAGTGTGGCTGAGAAGAAAATAATATTATATCTTCACAATGAGATGCGATCTACTAAATATATTTGCAAAATGTTTGACAGAAGTCCTCCCACTATCCGAAGTGATATGCAGCGTTTACAAAATCGTGGTAGCCTGGAAAGTATTCAGCGTTCTGGTCGTCCTAAATCTTTATCTGCCAGAAAGGAAAGGAAAGTTCTACAGGTAAACAGGAATAACCCACATCTTTCTGCTCCAAAAATAAACGATATTGTCCAAACAACCCTTAACACAAGCGTCTGTGATGAAAATGTCCGCAGGATGCTCCGAGCAAAGGATATACATGGTCATGTTTCCAGAAAAAACCTATGATTTCCTCTGTGAATATTACAAAGAGATTATCTTTTGCGAATTGCTACAAAACGCAATTCTGGGAAACTGTCATATTCAGCGACGAGAGCAAATACAAAATTTTTGGCTCTGACGGTCATCACATGGTATGGCGTAAGCCTAAAAAGACAACAGCAACTATAAAGCACGGTGGAGGTTCAGTGATGGTTTGGGGCTGTATGTCTGCACGTGGTGTAGGCAATTTGGTTTTTGTTGATGGAATCATGAATGCTAATGTGTACCTTAACATATTAAAAGAAAATCTGGCCGTTAGTGCCTCCAAAATGGGATTTGAGCGTGATAAATTCATGTTTCAACAAGACAACGACCCAAAACACACTGCTTGGACAGTAAAAATGTGGATCTTATACAACACTAAACAACTAAAAACTCCCCCACAGAGTTAAAGCAGGTGCTGCAGGATGAATGGTCCGAAATCAGTCCCGATTATTGCCGCAAATTGGTGGAATCGATGCCAAGACGCTTGGAGGCTATTTGTGACAGCAAGGGACACAACACAAAATATTAATTTAAGCTAAATTACCCTAGTTTTCGTAATATAAGTAAATGTATGTATATAAGCGCAATGAATACTATTGTGACATGAAAATATGCGTTTTTTCCGTTGTGTTGCTCTATTTTGATAACTGTTAAACGTTTTCCAATTTTTTCTTTTGCATTGTCTTTCGTAAACATCATTATACGAATGCTGTAAAAAAAATATAAAAAAGTAGATGCTAAGATGGTGAAATACTTGGGTTTATGCTGCATATGCTTAGCAATGAATACTTATGTAAGTAATTCACTGTATGAGCAATGAGCATAGCTCTGGCGAGTAGATACGAGTACGAGTACTAGTACGAATACTTTGAGACTCGCGTATGTGCTTGTGTATATTTGAGTGGTCATACATGGGAATACTGGTCTTACATGGGAGCAATACGTAGTTACATGCTTGAGAGCTGTGGCCGTGGAGAGGCCCAATATCTTGGCATAATAAATCCATTTAATATATTGTATTTAAACCGTTCGTTATGATCTCCGCGCTCGCTTCTGCAACGCCCTGATTGCTTCGCTATTAATGCAACGGCCAGCAACCATGTTTCAGCTTTTTTGAGGGGACGCATCGACTATACGAATTCATAGTCATAGCCATAGCTATAGCCATAGTCGCAGTCAGAGTCGAAGTCGTACTTAGTCACGCTCAGGCGCTCAGCGCTGCTTGTGATTAGAGGACGAATGCCTTAGCCCCGTCTCCACCTGCGGTTTACTGTCGTGTATCGTAAACCGTACCCCCGTACCGTAACAGCTGCCCGCCTACCCCAAAAATATGTTGGTACATAAATACAGACATATGTATATGCATAATGCCTAGAAATGATTGTGGCACGTTCGTTCAAGCCACTTGCGATGGATTGTTGCGTGCTACTGCCGCTGCTGCTGCTTATTGTTGCTAGCCGTTGTTGGTGTTGTAGTTGGCGGCTTGTCGTTTCACTTGGCACCAATCGCTGAAAACTTAAATAATGATCGCAGTGGCAATGTCCATATCCACATCAATGTCGATGTCATTGTTGATATCCATGTCGTTGTCTGTTGATGAAGCACCCAAAGAGCCATTGATATACCCCTAAACCCATTCACAGTTAACGACCAACTACCCAGCGAAGCTGCTTTGGGCATCACACAAACGCTTGAATTTTCCAAACGGGGCTTAATTCTCAAGCCGTACACAGATAATTATACCCTGAACCCATTAAAAATGGGTAAAAGGGTATTATGGTTTTTGTGCAAAAGTATGTAAAAGGCATAAGGAAGCATCTCAGACTATAGAAAGTATATATATTCTTGATCAGTATCAACAGCCAAGTCGATTTAGCCATGTCCGTCTGTCTGTCTGTCCGTCCGTCCGTCTGTATGAACACGCGGATGTAAAAGACTACAAGAGCTAGAGACTTCATATTTGAAATATAGGTTCTCGTAGGCCCGGGACATATCAAGTTTATTAAATTTTATCGATAACTCATCCCGTTCAAAAGCTATCGATAAATTTCGGTTTCAGACCTGAGTTTTTGGGTCATAACTTCAAAGGCTTAAGAGCTAGAGGCCCCAAATTTGGCATGTATAATCTCGAATGGCATACCCACTCCCCAATCCCCCCAAAAGTTCAAAAAACTTATTTTTGAAGTTATGACCTTGCAATTTGGTTTGGTCACACATTTTATTGCCCAGTCCGTGCCCAAAAATTTCAATAAGATCGGGTGATAAACACAGACGTTTTAAGGATTTAACTTTCCATTGTGTGGAGCTCAGTAAAGAATCAAGCTTACTGCTTAGACTGCTTGCACTGCTCGCACTGCTTGTACTGCAGCATGTGTGTGTTTAGATTAGTACGAATTATTGTAAGGCCTGGGTTCAGGATATCTCCTAGTCGGACACTCCCGACTAGAGCACTCTCACTTGTTAGCTATTATATTTGTACCCTCAACCTATTAAATATTGGTAAAAAGGATATAATGAAGTTGTGCAAAAGTATGTGACAGGCATAAGGAAGCATCTCAAAAGCTATCGATCAATTTCGAACGCTAGTCTGAAATCGAAATTTATCGATGACTTTTAAACGGGTCTAGTAATCGATAAAATGAAAAAGACTTGATCTGTCCCGGCACTACGAGAACTTATATTCCAAATATGAAGTCTCTAGCTCTTGTAGTCTCTGATATCCGCGTGTTCATACAGACGGACGGACGGACAGACAGACAGACGGACATGGCTAGATCGACTCGGCTATTGATACTGATCAAGAATATATATACTTTATATGGTCTGAGATGCTTCCTTATGCCTTTTACATACTTTTGCACAAAACCGTTATACCATTTCTACCCATTTTTAATGGGTTCAGGGTATAAAAACGCATTTTAAAATGTATGCAATTTGGTTTGGTTACACATTTTATTTCCAATTGTATGCCCAAAAAGTTTCAATAACATCGGGAAATAATCCCAGAAGTTGTTTAAGATTTAACTTTTCCATAGTGAGTGGCGCTGCGCAAAAGCAAGCTGACTGCTTAAACTGCCTGCACTGCTTATACTGCTTGCAACATGTGTGTGTTTCTGTGTATAAACATTGATATTTTAGTTTGAATGTATGTAAGGATTGGTCTCAGCGTATCTCCTAGTCGGGCACTCCCGACCAGATCATTCTTACTTGTTGTGGTTAGAGATGCTTTCTTATGACTGTTACATACTTTAACACATTTTTAATGGGTTCAGGGTATAATAAAGGGATCAGTTGTACATATTGTATTGCATTTAAAATTCTGTATTGTTTGATTCTAGTATTCCCATGCTTCCACGTGATGTATGATCTAGCGTGAGATCGATTGATGTAAGCTTAATATTCATTCAGTAGACCAAAAATTGCAAGTGCAAATGGATTACATGAGTTATACACACACAGACGAGTGTATGTGTATGTGTATGTGTATGTGTATGTGTATGTGTATGTGTATGTGTATGTGTATGTGTATGTGTATGTGTATGTGTATGTGTATGTGTATGTGTATGTGTATGTGTATGTGTATGTGTATGTGTATGTGTATGTGTATGTGTATGTGTATGTGTATGTGTATGTGTATGTGTATGTGTATGTGTATGTGTATGTGTATGTGTATGTGTATGTGTATGTGTATGTGTATGTGTATGTGTATGTGTATGTGTATGTGTATGTGTATGTGTATGTGTATGTGTATGTGTATGTGTATGTGTATGTGTGTGTATGTGTATGTGTATGTGTATGTGTATGTGTATGTGTATGTGTATGTGTATGTGTATGTGTATGTGTATGTGTATGTGTTTGCGTGTTTGCGTGTCGTGTCGTGTCGTGTGGTTAAGGAGAGCCATTGCCATTAGCACGACCAACGACCGTGACAATGACTTTATCTTTAGCTCTAACTAAATATTGCAATATGCGGGCCCCCGGTCCCGAGACCCAGACCTCAGACGCCAGTGGCCCATCCCCAGTTACAACCGTTGCCGATGCGGATTCCGGAGTCTGTGCCGGACTGGGCCTGGCCCAGCCGCAGGTAACGCTGCTTAACGAAAGAGGCCAGTTCCTGATGCACTTTATGCAGATACGTTTCAATTAGCTCAATCCGAACGTGAAAGTGTGAATATGTTTATATTTATAAACGAACTGCGCTATGGATGAGAGTAGTGCTATTTGCGCTAGCTGCATTGGCCAAACCCATCCCTTTCTGCCAGCTGTAGCTCCTGTCTCCAGTCAGTCTTGTCTCCGTTTCGCGTCAACCCCAAGAACCAAATGGTTGCAAACAACCATATGCTATGTTTGTTGCGAGAAACATCAGCTGAACTGAAGATGCAGCCAGGTTTGGGAACTTGGGAGCAAACAGAAAACAAGCGAGGGGAAGGTACGGCTAAGCAATATGAAAGAAAAACTGCATGGCGTTGGTTTGAGAGCTGGCGGTGTGAAATGTGTAATGTGCAGTGCAAATAGTCATAATTGCAGGCGGGCAGTTGTTTCTGCTGATGTTGTTGTTTGCGTTGCTGGTGCTGCTGTTGCGATCATTAAGCGCAGTTGCTCACTTATCGCTTGAAGGAATAAACAAATGCACGCGAGAGAAATTCTCAAAATCAATTTACCGTATGAGTATTTGTTTGCTGAAGATTCGCGAATGCCTGTGAATGTCATTAAATGGGGAAGTGCAAGTGGACAAATGTGATTTTAGCAAACTTAACAAGAAACAAGTAAGAATTTTCTAGTCGGGAGTGGCCGACTAAGAGATACCCTGAACCCAGTCCTTACATTCATACTAATCTATCAGTGTGTATACATACATATAATGGAAAGTAAAATCTTAAATAACTTCTGTACTTATTGTCTAATCTTTCTGAAATTAGCATTGGCTATAAAATGTGTGACTAAACTAAATTGCAAGGTCATAACTTCAAAATTGGGAGATTGGGGGGTGGTATCCAAAAAGTGAAATATTTGTAATTGTGTATGATATTCGAGATTATAGATGCCCAATTTGGGGACTCTAGCTCTTATAACTTTGAAGTTATGGCCAAAAAACACTGGTCTGAAGTCGAAATTTATCGATAACTTTTAAACGGGTCTAGTAATCGATCAAATGAAATAAACTTGTACTGTCCCGGGACTACGAGAACTTATATTCCAAATATGAAGTCTCTAGCCCTGATAGTCTCTTATATCTGCGTGTTCCTAGAGACGGACAGACAGGCGGACGGACAGACGGACATGGCTAGATCGACTCGGCTGTTGATACTGATCAAGAATATATATGCTTTATATGGTCGGAGATGCTTCCTAATGCCTGTTACATACTTTTGCACAAAACCATAATACCCTTTTTACCCATTTTAGTTTAATTACCCTGAAGCATAAAAACTAATTAAAAATGGCTCAAAATACCACGCATCCTTCTACTAATCAGAAACAAAAGCACATCTTCATTGCAATGAAAAATAGAGGGGATCGAGGGAGTCGCATTTGCACTTATACTCCATTAAACTATTATAGTAAATGGAAAATGTGATTAGTATTAGTGAATACAAGTTTGAATGTGCATGCGATGCATGTAAGCAGCCAAAACAAATCTTCTTGATCATAATGAATACAAATACAAGTGAAACAAGTGGGAAAGGATTATCTTCGGCGTGCCGAAGATTTTATACTTTTTTCGATCCTTAGACAATTTTCACTCTTCCAACTGCAACCAGCACTTTCATATGCTTCTTTTCTTCTAAGAATTTATATCATATGAATTTAAATTTTCTTTTGAAATATTAAATTTGTTTCCAGTTGCTCGGCAGCTTTAAGATATTGTAATCCGATCCTGCCAGCTCCAACCAATATTCTGTCTCTTTAAATAATAAGTATCTGTGCACAGTTTCATCGCGATAGCTTTAAAAACATCGGATAGATGGCCAAAACCGACTTCGAGTTGTATTGCAGCTTTAACATATAGTAGTCCGATCCGGCCGGCTCCGATCAGTGAGATGTATGCTTGAATAGTAAGTATCTGTGCAAAGTTTTATCACGACAGCTAAAAAACTGCGGGACTAGTTTGCATACATACAGACGGACATGGCTGGATCAATTTGATTTGTCATTCCAAGCATAAGTTACTGGCAGTAACTTTTAGGGGTCTCCGACGCTTCCTTCTATGCGTTACACACTTCAGCACAAACTTAATATACTATTTTCTTCGAAGGATTATCTTTGGCGTGCCGAAGATCTTATACTCTTTTCGAACCTATAGGCAATTTTCACTCTGCCAACTGCACCACTGAAATTTCATAAGCTGTACAAAATCGTTTTGTCGCGTAACATTTTTTTTTTCTTCTAAGAATATTTAATTCATTGTCAGTTGTATATCAGCTATAAGATATAGTGATCCGATCCAGCCGGCTCCAAAAAACGTGATGTCTCTTTGAATAATAAGTATCTGTGCAAAGTTTTATCGCGATAGCTTTAAAAACGTGGGATATATGGCCAAAACCGACTTCGAATTGTATGGCAGCTATAAGATATAGTGATCCGATCTGACCGACTCCAACCAATATGATGTCTCTTTGAATAATAAGTATCTGTGCAAAGTTTCATCGCGATGGATTCAAAAACATGGGATATATGGCCAAAACCGACTTCGAGTTGTATGGCAGCAATAAGATATAGTGGTCCGATCCGGCCGGCTCCGACCAATGTGCTGTCCCTTGGAATAATAAGTGTCTGTGCAAAGATTTATCACGATAGCTCAAAAACTGAGGGACTAGTTTGCATACATACAGACAGACAGACAGACAGACGGACATGGTTAGATCAATTTGTATTGTCATTCTAAGCATACTGGCAGTAACTTTTGGGGGTCTCCGATGCTTCCTTCTATGCGTTACAAACTTCAGCACAAACTTAAGATACTATTTTCTTCGAAAAGAGTATAAACATGTGCAAACATGCACAAGCTAAAATAACGGAGGAGGCAACAACCGCAATGAATACTTTTGTGAGATGAAAATATGCGTTTTTTTAGTTTTGTTGCTCTATTTTGATACCTGTTAAAAGTTTTCCAATTTTTTCTTTTGCATTGTCTTTCGTAAATATAATTCTACGAATGCAGTGAAAAAACATATAAGAAAGTAGTTGCTAAAATGGTGAAATACTTGGGTTTATGCTCCATATGCTTAGCAATGAATACTTTAGTGATTCACTGTATCTAAAAAAAAAAGTTTTTCAAAATATTTAGATTTAACGATGTCAAGCGCTCGCAACTTTATATTAGAGCCAAGATCACAAATCTTAATATTTTTCAGCAAGGTTTTTATACCTGAACCCATTAAAAATGGGTAAAAAGGGTATTATGGTTTTGTGCAAATGTATGTAGCAGGCATTAGGAAGCATCTCCGACCATATAAACTATTATTTTATTGATCAGTATCAATAGCCGAGTCGATCTAGCCATGTCCGTATGTCTGTCCGTCTGTCCGTCCGTCTGTCTGTATGAACACGTGGATATCAGAGACTACAAGAGCTAGAGACTTCATATTTGGAACATAGGTTCTCGTAATCCCGGGACAGATCAAGTTTATTTCATTTGATCGATAACTCGTCCCTTTTAAAAGCTTTCGATAAATTTCGATTTCAGACTAGCGTTTTTGGGACATAACTTCAAAGTTATAAGAGCTAGAGACCCCAAATTTGGCATGTATAATCTCGAATAGCATACACATGTAACAAATATTTCACTTTTTGGATACCACCCCCCAAACCCCCCAAAAGTTTTTGAAGGTACGACCTTGCAATTTGGTTTGGTAACACATATTATCGACAATTGCTTGCCCCAAAAATTTCAATAAGATCGGACAATAAACACAGAAGTAATTTAAGATTTAACTTTCCATTGTGTGGGGCTCAGCGAAAGAGCAAGCTAACCGCTTGCACTGCTTGTACTGCTTGTAGTGCAGCATGTGTGTGTTTAGATTGGTATGAATGATTGTAAGGACTGGGTTCAGGGTATCTCGTAGTCGGGCACTCCCGACTGGAGCACTTTTACTTGTTTTATATTAATTGTTATTTAAATCTCTGGTTAGTAGCAAAATTTAATGATCTGTCTGCAAGAACTTTCGACGCAATGACAAAAAATGTTGTTTTTCGTCGGTCGCACGGGACATCCAAATATACGATAAGGCAATGCCCAAACTTTCAGTTATTTACTATCGCATAGTTTCTTAAGCAGTTTTTTTTACTCTCTTAACCTTCAGAAAGATTTTAAGAGAGCAAGAGTCAATGCATTATGTCTCTCTTCATAATATTGCTCGCACTCAAAGAGTATTGCTTAGGTCGACTACCTCGAAAATGGTTCACGTTACTTCTGGTGTACCTCAAGGTAGTCATCTTTATTGTTTACTCTTTTCATTAATGACCTGCCTTCGATTGTATCACACTCTCGTATTCTTATGTACGCAGATGATGTGAAACTTATTTTTTCGTACACCGATCCCTTGTGTCATACTCATCTGCAAGAGGATTTGAACACTATGCAGCGCTGGTGTTCGGCCAATCAACTGCAGCTAAATTGTTCTAAATGTATGTTCATGACTTTTAGTCGGACTAGACCCCACTTAAACACTTATACGATTGACAATGTTCCATTGCAACGTATTTTTACAGTTAAAGATCTTGGAGTCATTTTATGACAACAAGCTTAACTTTAATCTGCATATGTCGACTATCACTAATGAGGCCAAAGGTGTACTTGGCTTTATTAAGCGTTGGTCGAAAGAATTTAACGATCCTTTCACCACAAAACTGCTCTATGTTTCTCTAGTTCGTCCTATCCTTGAATACTGCTCATGTATTTGGTGTCCGCAGTACCAAAACTTCCAAGAGCGAATAGAATCCGTGCAGAAGCAATTTCTGCTCTTTGCCTTACGTGGACTTAACTGGGATCCCAATCTCCGTTTGCCATCGTATTCCAGTAGGCTTTTACTTATTAATCTTCCGTCGTTACTTAACCGTAGAACAACGCTTGGTGTTGTCTTCCTACACAAGTTAATTAACGGCGACATAGATTCTTCCTTTCTGTTAGCTCGCCTAAACTTTTTTGTTCCTAGTAGGCCAACTAGAAACTACGTCCCCTTGACTTTTACCTTCATGTACGACTGATTACGCTTTGCACAATCCTCTTCGTGTTCTTTGCAAGGACTACAATAACGTTTTTAATGTAATCTCGGTTGAGCTCTCTCTCCCATTAATAAAATCTTATATTCTTTTGTATTTACGGGACTCCTCTGCCCGTGTTTAGTTAAATCTATTTTCCCTTTTCTTTTCTTACTATATCTTTATTTCGCTCCTTTACTTTTTTTTTCTTCTCTCTCTATCATCTATTTCTCTTTTTTTCTCTTTAACTCAAAACAAATATTTTTTTTCTTTTCTATATTAACAAACTTATTAAAAAAAAATTTTTTTTTATTTTTATACCCTGAACCCATTAAAAATGGGTAAAAAGGGTATAATGGTTTTGTGCAAATGCATGTAACAGGTATAAGGAAGAATCTCCGACCATATAAAGAATATATATTATTGATCAGTATCAACAGCCGAGTCGATCTAGCCATGTCCGTCTGCTGTCCGTCTGTCCTGTCTGTATGAACACCGAGATATCAGAGACTACAAGAGCTAGAGACTTCATATTTGGAACATAAGTTCTCCTAATCCCGGGACAGATCAAGTTTATTAAAATTTATCGATAGCTCGTCCCGTTCAAAAGTTATCGATAAATTTCGATTTCAGACCAGCGTTTTTTGGATATAACTTACAAGTTATAAAAGCTAGAGGCCCCTAATTTGACATGTATAATCTCGAATAGCATACACATGTAACAAATATTTCACTTTTTGTATACCACCCCCCAAACCCCCCAAAAGTTAAAAAAACCCATTTTTGAAGGTACGACCTTGCAATTTGGTTTGGTAACACATATTATCGACAATTGTTTGCCCCAAAAATTTCAATATGATCGCACAATAAACACAGAAGTTATTTAAGATTTAACTTTCCATTGTGTGGGGCTCAGCGAAGAGCAAGCTAACTGCTTAAACCGCTGGCACTGTTTGTACTGCTTGTACTGCAGCATGTGTGAGTTTAGAGTAGTACGAATGATTGTAAGGACTGGGTTCAGGTATCTCGTAGTCGGGCACTCCCGACTAGAGCACTCTTACTTGTTTTATGTTTGGTTTGATTGGGTTTTTTCTGGGTTTTCCCCAATCCTTGCAACAAATGTTGGACCAATGTTTTAATTTTGTTATTGATATCCCCAGAACTTAACGTAATTTTAACTTTTTATCTTTAATTTAATTTTTTAGATTTTATGTACATTTTTAATATACCTTTAAATGTTTTATAGTTTTATATAAATTCTTTTGTGTCGACTGTCAATAGTCGACAATAAATAAATAAATAAATAAAAATTTTATCAAAACAAGACATGCAGTAAAATGAACCAAATGATAAAAATTGCGCTTGCGCGACTTTGCATTCGATTATCTCGAAGTGCATTTTAAATAAACTCAATTTTTTTTTATATTAGTTTAATTTGATTGTTTTACTATGAAGAACTCAAGAACTTTTAATTTTTTAGTCTCGGTGGACTTCGCCGTGGACGTGCCCATATATATACTATTAATTTATAGCTCTTACTAATATTGATTGTATTAGCACTATCAAAATTGTGAATACACGTTTTTCTATAGATTTAACAGAACTCTACTTAGGAATTTAAAAACTTGTGGATGGAATTAGGTCATTGTTTGGATTGATTTAGAATTTATAAAAGGAAAGCTGAAGTCAAAAATGGCATATTATATGTACATATACATATTTTCACTAAATTTGTCCTCGTCATATTTAAATTTGTATTATTACTATAGGGTATATATGTAAATATAGTATCGCCGTCTTTTGATGAATTCAAAAGGGATTATTGGGAAATGTGTAATAAAATTTGACTCTTTGAAATTCAATGACTTTTAAGGTTAATTGGCCTCGTATCGACGCATTGATGATTCGGTATTCAGATTTGAAATTCGATTCGGGAGCTGTGTGCCTAACGATTGTAAGCCTAAATGTTAGTATGTTGGACATGTTGCAAATGCATGGATGGCTATTAGGAGCTCATACATATATTCGAGTATCTAAACATAAATGCGCTCCCCGTCCGACTATTCCCCAATGCTATGCATGCTTGTTTGCCAAGAATGTGCATGTTCCATTGTACCCGCACTCCCTTCTCGCTTGCCCATACTAGCTAAACTCACGCATGTATATATGTATATGGGGAGAGGCATGTGTGCTTGCATTTACATACATACATATGCATGTATGTATGTGTATGTATGTACATGTATCCAACCACATATTGGATTCATCACAATATGGCACGACTGCGGCTGCTTCTGTTTCACGAGATGATTGCGAGGAGCAGACCCGAACGCATGTGACTTACGAAGCGTGCAGCATTATACATCATTAATTTGAAATTGCTTCCAAGAATAATTGACAACGATGGGCTTAACCGCAACAAGAAGAGCCAGTGCAGGGCCAAGGGGGCGGGCAGCTACTACTAATGCTGCCAGTCCACAAGTCGTGGAGATCAACGCCTGCGTCTTTGCTCTGCGCTATTGTATGCAAGCTTCCAATCATAGCAAGATGTCTGCCCCCAAAAATGTTACAGCTACTGCAGTCCAGTTGAAGATGGCCAGGTTGCTCAGTATTGCTGATGTTCTTGTTCCGCTGCCGATCTCTAAGCTTATGCTGCCAATCGCTAGATTATTCTAAGTCTTAGCTCTTGAATGGTCATTTGTTTAATGGGTCCCTTAATTGGGCATTGCCATTCCTCTAAGAGGGAAACTCTTTAAGTGGGCTGCAGCTGCAGCAGACGCACGTGCGACACTCGAAGCGACTCATCCTCCAATTTCCCCATCCCATCCTCGGCCTGGCCAGAGCAGCAGCTGTGGGTCGTGGTCTGGGGTCGTCTATCCGATGTTTCCGTTCTAATAATAATACTCGCATTAGTTTCATTTTGATGCGATTAAAAACAAGCTCCAAAGTTTGAGCGTATGCCCTCAAAAATGAAAAAGGAAAAAAATGTCAAACAACAAATAAAAACAAGTGGGAAAGGATTATCTTCGGCGTGCCGAAGATTTTATACTCTTTTCGAACCTTTAGGCAATTTTCACTCTGAAAACTGCACCACTGAAATTTCAATAGTAGTAAAAAATCGTTTTATCGCGTGTCATTTATTTTTTGCTCTTTTTTTTAATTTAAGCTATTTGATATATATTTGAAAAAAAATAATTAGAAAAAAAATAAAAACCAATATAGCGCTGCTGGGATTTGAACCTGGCCTCCCCGTTTGTCAGTGCAGCACTCTAATACCTACGCCACCAAGCAGTTATGAAATGCGCTGACAAACTCCATTATACTGTTTGTTTGTTTTTTCGCGTGGCATTGTTTTTGTTGTAAGATATTGGTAGCAAATGAATTTGATTACAGTTATTTTATATTTGAAAAGCAGAATAAGAAAAAATGAAAATAATTATTGGTCGCCGCTAGGAATCGAAACTTTACTCCTTACGCCACAAACCGTTTTGATGATCGATGACAAAATGCCTTGAAGAGCAGACTGTCAAAAGCTTACTTGCGCTTGGGTTTGTTTGCTCATATGCACCTGTTTTTTCAAAATATTTAATGACGCATATCTTCGCTGTTTATGACTCAATCGATTTGCGATTTTACCCATTGATGAGTTATAAGGATGTTAAAGTGTACAAGGAAACTTAAGGCAATTGCTTTGAAAACATCGGATTTATGGCCAAAACCGACTTTGAGTTGTATGGCAGCTATAAGATATAGTGCTCTGATCCGGCCGGCTCCAACCAATGTGCTGTCCCCTTGAATAATAGGTGTCTGTGCAAAGTTGCATCGCGATAGCTCAAAAACTGAGGGACTAGTTTGCATGCATACAGACAGACAGACAGACAGACAGACAGACAGACAGACAGACATGGCTAGATCAACTTGTTTTGTTTTTCTAAGCATACTGGCAGTAACTTTTGGGGGTCTCAGACGCTTCCTTCTATGCGTTACAAACTTCAGCACAAACTTAATATACTATTTTCTTCGAAAAGAGTATAACAAGTAAAAAGTGCTCTAGTCGGGAGTGCCGACTACGAGATACCTGAACCCAGTTACAATCATTCGTACTAATCTAAACACACACATGCTGCAGAACAAGCAGTACAACAGTGCAAGCGGTTTAAGCAGTTAGCTTGCTTTTCACCGAGCCCCACACAATGGAAAGTTAAATCTTAAATAAATTATGTGTTTATTGTGCGATATTATTGAAATTTTTGGGGCAAACAATTGTCAATTATATGTGTGACCGAACCAAATTGCAAGGCAAAGTTGATCTGTCCCGGGATTAGGAGAGCTTATATTTCAAAAACGCAGTCTCTAGCTCTTGTAGTCTCTGATATCCGTGTGTTCATACAGACAGACGGACATGGCTAGATCGACTCGGCTGTTGATACTGATCAATAATATATACGGTATATATGGTCGGATATGCTTCCGTATGCCTGTTACATACTTTTTGCACAAAACCATAATACCCTTTTTACCCATTTTAAATGGGTTCAGGGTATTACAAGTGGAAAGGCTTATCTTCTTATTTTATACTCTTTTCTAACCTTTAGATAATTTTCACTCTGCCAACTGCAGCACTTTCATTAGCTGTAAAAATTGATATAATTTGAATTAAAATTTTGTATTGAAATATTAGATATATTTCCAGTTGTATAGCAGCTATAAGATATAGTGGTCCGATCCGGTCGGCTGCAATCAATGGAATGTATATTTGAATAATTAGAATCTGTGCAAAGTTTCATCGCGATAGCTTTGAAAACATGGGAGTCATGACCAAAACCGACTTCAAGTAGTATGGCAGCTATAGTGGTCCGATATAGTGGTCCGATCCGGCCGGCTCCAACCAATGTGCTGTCCCCTTAAATAATAAGTGTCTGTGCAAAGTTGCATCGCGATAGCTTCTAAAACTGAGGGACTAGTTTGCATACATACAGACAGACAGACGGACATGGCTAGATCATTTTGTTTTGTTATTCTAAGCATACTGGCAGTAACTTTTGGGGGTCTCCGATGCTTCCGTACCTTCAGGGTTCAGGGTAGAAAAATCCATATGTGAGAGTTTCAAATGTACGAATATGAGATGCTCTTTAAATGATCACTTTTAATCGGAAATATTGTTAGTATACCTTTGAAATTCATCTAAAATTTTAGCATTGACACTCTGCACTTCTATGAGTAAGTTTTTATACCCTGAACCCATTAAAAATTGGTAAAAAGGGTATAATGAAGTTATAAAAGTATGTAACAGGCATAAGGAAGCATCTCCGACCATATAAAGTATATGTATTCTTGATCAATATCAATAGCCATCTGACTGTCTATCTGTATGTCCGTCTGTCTGTCCGTCCGTCTGTCCGTCTGTATGAACACGCAGGATATCAGAGACTACAAGAGCTAGAGACTTCATATTTGGCATGTATAATCTCGAATAGCATACACATGTACAAAATATTTCACTTTTTGGATACCACCCCTCAATACCGCCAAAAGCAAAAAACGCAGTTTTTGCTGTCCCTTTAAATAATAAGTCTATATGCAAAGTTTTATCACGATAGCTCAAAAGCTGAGGGACTAGTTTGCATACATACAGACAGACAGACAGACGGACATGGCTAGATCAATTTGTTTTGTCATTCTAAGAATACTGGCAGTAACTTTTGGGGGCCTCCGACGCTTCCTTCCATGCGTTACAAACTTCAGCACAAACTCAATATACTATTTTCTTCGAAAAGAGTATGAACATCATGCTGCTTATTTAGTAAGAGTTGCCCTTGCCAGCTATTTCAACATAGTGCACAAATGCATATGCCCGTAGTATGGAGGGTAGCAATAAACGAAACTAACAGCACATTGAAATATTTTCCGTGTAAGTGGTATATTACGATAAGCGAGTTTGCTGAGAGCACTCACCGTGCGCTTTTCAATTACCGTTGTCAATTTCGCTTGCGGCTTCAGTGATGCCACGGACGATTCCACTAACAGTGCTACTGTCGATGTCTAAAACTCACCCAAACGGCCAGAGCTGGAGTGGAGCTCGTCAAGTGCCATCCGTTGCCCCAACATATGCGATTATTGCCATGATTGCCAGAGCCGCACGGATTACAGTAACAAAAACAAAAAATATAAGAACAAGTAAGAGTGCTCTTGTCGGAAGTGCCCGACTGGGAGATACCCCGAACCCAGTCCTTACATTCATTCGTATTGTTATTCACATGTTTGAGCAGGCTAACTTCTTCGCAAGGTTTCACACTATGGATAGGTAAATCTTAAGTAACTCCTGTATTTAATGTCCGATCTTTGTGAAATTTTTCGCAACGCTGGTGTGAAATCAAAATTTATCGATAGCCTTTGAATGGGTCGAGCTATCGATAAAATGAAACAAACTTGACCTGTCCTTTGACCGGGACTACGATAACTTATTTTCCAAGTATGAAGTCTCTAGCTCTTATAGTCTCTGATATCTGCGTGTTCGTACAGACGGACAGACGGGCATGTCTTGATCGACTCGGCTGTTGATTGTGATCAAGAATATGTACACAGTATATGGTCGAAGATGCTTCCTATTAACCATTATACCCTTTTTATCCATTTTTAATGGGTTCAGGGTATACAAATAGAGCTGGAATACACTGTTGGCTTCCAGTTGTTGAGCTTCATATTTTGTAGCGTTTTTCAATAGGCTTCATTTCGAGAGTTATCAAAAACACTAATTGCGATTGCAACACCCTCTGTTAACAGGCATACTGCGAATGTACAAATACATATTTGTTAATATGTGTGCATGAGAAATAATTCTGCTGATTTTTAAGTATTCCGAAATAAGACATAGACAGCATTTAGAAGAAAACTGTGATCACCGATTCCTGATGTCTGACTTCTAAAAGTTATTTCTTGCACAATTTTAGAAGCCATAAACATAATAAATAATTTTTGTATACAAGTAGCTCGATACAAGTAACTCTCTGAAATGTGAATGCCGAACTACTTCTATAATTTCAAATTCTTCATATATTAAATTAGTATCCTTCGTCACCAGATTTGATATCAGAAATTGCTACCTAGTGTAAAGATATTTCTGTATGATAATGAGGAATGGTTTGGATTTTAATAAACTTTTGATGGCTTTACTTTGGCAAAGTGTTTTTTTTCATATTTAATAAACGACTTTATGACCATGGCCAAAAATCGATACGAAATCACCAAAACTTGTATTGCCCTTAACTGAATTTAATTTGATTTCGCCTTTTGGTGCATATACATAATCAGCTGTTTCATATAAAATCAAAAGAAACATGTTTGGAAGGATTAGCCAAATAAGCAGGTTATAAGTACAACGGCAACTCGGATATGTTCAAAATTTAAAAGTCATATTGTCGAAAGAGGGAGAGAAAGAGAGATGTCGTTTCATAATACCTATCGAGCCGTCGTGAAAGAGGACTGAATAGCTGAGTCTGCGCTTATTCTGCTGCTTGGTGTCAAAATTATTTACAGCAACCAAGTGAACTTAACTTTCAAAGCCGTGTTGTAAATAGTTTATTTAAAACTTTTAAAATCCTTTAATTTTTTGGAAAACATTTTTTAGAACACCCACTTAATTCAGTATATACTTGACTCTTTGACTCTTAAATGTTACTATTTTCGAATTCAATGCTGTATTCACTTTGCTGAAGTCTGTAATGAATAGAAGGAAGAGTCGGAGACCCCCAAAAGTTACTGCCATTATGCTTAGAATGACAAAACAAACTGATCTAGCCATGTCCGTCTGTCTGTCTGTATGTGTGCAAACTAGTTCTCAGTTTTTAAGCTATCGCGATGCAACTTTGCACAGACACTTATTATTTAAGGGGCCAGCACATTAGTCAGAGCCGGCCGGATCGGACCACTATATCTTATAGCTGTCATACAACTCAAAGTCGGTTTTGGCCATATATGCCATGTTTTTACAGCTATCGCGATGAAACTATTTACAGATACTTATTATTTAAATAGCCGAACAGTGGTCGGAGCCGGCCTGATCAATCCACTATATCTTATAGCTGGCATACAACTGGAAGTCAGTTTTGGCCATAAATCCCATGTTTTCAAAGCTATCGCGATTAATCTTTGCACTTATACTTATTATTTAAGCAGACAGCACATTAATCGGAGCCGGCCGGATCGGATCACTATATCTTATAGCTGCCATACAACTGGAAATAAATTTAATATTTCAAAAGACAAATCTTAATTCAAATGATATCAATTCTTAGAACAAAAAAAAAATAAATGCTACGCGATACAACGAATTTTTACAGCATATGAGAGTGCTGCAGTTGGCAGAGTGAAAAATGTCTAAAGGTTCGAAAAAAGAATAAGATCTTCGGTCGAAGATATTCCTTTCCCACTTGTGGCTTGTTAATTTTACTGTTCGTTATTATTGCATTGCATTAGCAAACCTTACCTGGTCATAGTCGTACCTTCGTATCCTGTTTCGACAGCGACCTCAACTCCTTACTCTTGGCTAAGGAGCTTTTTTTAGCCAAGTCGGGTGTTCTTGTTGTTTTCATAGTTGTCTTGAGCATCATGACAACGGTTTTGGTGTTGGGCCGCATGTAGGCAAATTGTTTTGCTTTTGTTTGGTCCACGGTCGGCACAGAAAAAAAAAGAGAATAAAATTGGGGAACAAAAATAAAAAAAGGTAAAAATTCACAAATTACTCTTATTTCGTTAAAACGGCACAAAAGTATCAGCAATAACAAAACGACATAATCATCGTCGCCGTCGTCTTATCCGTGCTTAAGAAATAAATAATTTATTTTATGGAAAACGGAATGAGAATGAAGCGACGAAGTCATCGCCAAAACAACTTCAAAGCCGTAGTCTATTATAAAACAACATGAATCGAGACACACACACACACACACACACACACACACACACACACACACACACACACTACACACACACACACACACACACACACACACACACACACACACACACACACACACACACACACACACACACACACACACACACACACTCACTCACACACAACACAAACAATACCACCACCAAATAAAGCAAAGGCCACGCCAGGCCGGACATTCATGAAAAGCGTCTCCGTTTGGCGTATGCGATAGTCACTGAGGTGTCTGAATGGATGTATGAGGTATGAATTGATTATGTCCATATAAATGGGGTTGGAAGTGTCTGTGAATGCATTGCGAGTGCGTGTGTGCGAATGTATCGTCCATAGGAAACAGCTTCAATACCCATACCACATACAGGGTGCTCAAAGTCAAGGAGTTTGGAGTTAGCCAAGTGTAAGTTACTCAATATCAAATTGATTAGGCGTTTTCCAGCCTAATACAAAAGCTACTGCTTGCTGTTAGACATTACTCTTTGACAACTAATCAGTGCAGCATTCTCAAAAAGTTAACCCTGTATTTCATATTGTATTTCGTGTTATAAAAAAGCGATACACAGATTACTAAAAGCTGATCAAACGTACGTACATAATTTAGAGCGTAAAATCAAAGATTTGTTCGTCCGTCATTGTTTGGCGGTTCGAAACCCATTAAGGTTTTCCTACTATGTATAAATCGAGTTCCATGCGCCCCATTAAGACGCCGTACACCGTCGCCATCATCGCGATGATCATGACCAGAGAATGTTTTTATTTGTTGTAAGCCTTTTGTTGCCATTGTTGTTGCCTCGTCGAAAGAGGGAGAGAAAGAGAGATGTAGTTTCATAATACATATCGAGCAGTCGTGAAAGATGACTGAATAACTGAGTCTGCGCTCATTCTGCCGCTTGTTGTAAATCGTTTATTTAAAACTTTTTAAAATCCTTTAATTATTTTTTTTTAATTTTTTATAGCACCCACTTGATTCAGTGTATACTTGACTCTTTGACTCTTAAATGTTACTATACTATTTTTTAAGAAAATATTATATTCTCTTTGTGTGTAATGCATAGAAGGAAGCGTCGGAGACCCCTAAAAGTTACTGCAAGTATGCTTAGAATGACAAAACAAATTGATCTAGACATGTCCGTCTGTCTGTATGTATGTATGCAAACTAGTCCCTCAGTTTTTGAGCTATCGCGATGAAACTTAGCACATAGACTTATTATTCAAAGGCAGCACATTGGTCGGAAACGGCCGGATCGGACCACTATATCTTATAGCTGCCATACAACTGGAAGTCGGTTTCGTCCATAAGTCCCATGTACAGAGTATTATTGTTCAAGAAGATAATTCTTTCCCATAGTACCTTATGTTCTTACTTAAAGTCTATAGTCAGTTGTATCCGTTTTGGCACTTGAAATTAACATAATGGCACTTTTAAATGACCCAATTGCTGTGTTGAATGTTGCTCATAGCAGGGAAAGTCAACTTTTACTTATAAGTGAGGAACGTATGGAACGTGTTAGCCGCTTTACAATCATTAAAGCTTAAAAATTGGCAAGTTTCAAAGGGAACATTTTTCGATAAAGTCGATCAATTTGGAGGAAAATCTTTGATTTAAACTCCAGGAATAATCAGATTTAAAAGTAATGTATAAGCGACTGATAGAATTTTTTGTATAAAAAAAAGTCTCCATAAAAACTTAATTTCTTTAAGGTCATGAAACAATAACCGGAGATATTGACATTTTTCTAAGTTTGTTTCCGAAGTTACTGAAAAATCGTACTTTTGGATTATTTAAGAAATGGTACCACTAACTTTGTTAACTTAAGTCTTATGCAGTTTCCGTGTATTTATGTAAAAAAATAGGTGTTTTACAATTTGGTGTATGAGAACACTCATACTTAATTTAGTGCATATAGATTATGAATTTTTATACTCTTTTCGAAGAAAATAGTATATTAAGTTTGTCCTGAAGTTTGTAACGCATAGAAGGAAGCGTCTGAGACTCCCAAAAGTTACTGCCAGTATGCTTAGAAAAACAAAACAAATTGATCTAGCCATGTCCGTCTGTCTGTCTGTCTGTCTGTCTGTCTGTCTGTCTGTCTGTCTGTCTGTCTGTATGTATGCAAACTAGTCCCTCAGTTTTTGAGCTATCGCGATGCAACTTTGCACAGACACTTATTATTCAAGGGGACAGCACATTGGTCGGAGCCGGCCGGATCGGACCACTATATCTTATAGCTGCCATACACCTCAAAGTCGGTTTTGGCCATAAATCCGATGTTTTCAAAGCAATTGCCTTAAATCATCAATGGGTAAAATCGCAAATCGATTGAGTCATAAACAGCGAAGATATGCGTCATTAAATATTTTGAAAAAACAGGTGCATATTAGCAAACAAAGTCAAGCGCAAGAAAGCTTTTGATAGTCTGCTCTTCAAGGTATTTTGTCATCGATCATCAAAACGGTTTGTGGCTTAAGGCGTAAAGAGCCGCGCTAACGAACGCAAGTTTCGCAAGTTCGAGCCTCGGCGGCGACTGATTGTTAATTTAATACTTTTTTCTTTTTCTTCCTTTCAAATATATAACTGTAATCAAATTCATTTGCTTCCAATGGCTTAGAACAAAAACAATGCCACGCGAAAAAACAAATGCTGACAAACGCGAGTTGCAGGTTGCAGGAAAACAAAACAAGGAAATTTGTAACAGTCGGCTCTTCAAGCAATTTTGTCAGCGATCAACAAAACGGCTTGTGGCGTAAGGGGTAAAGTTGTGAACTGGTGAGCGAAAGGTCCTGGGTTCAAGTGCCAGCGGCGACTATGATAATTTATTTTCTTTTTTCTTATTCTTCTTTTCAAATATATAATAACTGTAATCAAATTCATTTGCTTTCCAATGGCTTAGAACAAAAACAATGCCACGCGAAAAAACAAAAGCTCAGTATAAATCGAGTTTGTCAGCGATTTTTAAAACTGTTTGGTGTAAGCAGTAAAAAGCAAAACAAGAAAGCTTTTGACAGTCTGCTCTTCAAGGGAGTTTGTCAGCGATCATCAAAACGGCTTGTGGCGTAAGGGGTAAAGTTGCGAACTGGTGAGCGAGAGGTCCTGGGTTCAAGTGCCAGCGGCGACTGGTCATTTATTTTCATTTTTTCTTATTCTTCTTTTCAAATATATAATAGCTGTAATCAAATTCATTTATTTTCAATTTCCTAAATTGTTTCAAATTTTTTTTTCATACATAAAGTAGCTTTAATAGAATAATTCAAAAGAAAAATTTAAATTCATTGGCAAAACCAATGCCACGCGAAAGAAAATATGGATCTCAAATTCTGAATATAAGCTTTCGTATGTTCAGATTAAGTTTTATGACAATTCAATTTCCGACAGCGGCCTTGAAATTCGGTAGCACTTATGAATGCTAAGGGCCGCGTCCACGAGCTGCAGATAGTGAAACGTCCCTGTTTACATGAATACCTTTATATATTTTATTTTATATGTAGGGGTATATGTATGCGACATTAATATCTGCGAATTAAATAAGCAGTCACGGAAAAATAGTGAAAATTGCTTAAAGGTTCGAAAAGAGTATTTAATCTTCGGCACGCCGAAGATAATCCTTCTCCACTTGTTTAAATTAATAAGGTAGTCTGAAATCGATATTTATCGATCACTTTTGAACGATAATAGTTATCAATCCAATCGATCTACGAGAACTTACATTCTAAACTTGACGTATCTAGCTGTCAATCTGACAGATGGTCTGACGGACATGGCTGTTCATACTGATCAAGAATATATGTACTTATAGGGATATATTTGCTATAATATGCCTGCTACAAGCAATTGCGACACTTAATTATATCCTTTTTACACCTTTGAATGGGTTACTGGTAAGTTGCGAGCGCACAAAGCGGATAAAAAAGACGCACGACATTAGATAAAACAAGTGCGTAGGAATTCTCTTGGGCGTGCCGAAGATTCTATACTCTTTTCGAACATTTAGGCAATTTTCACTCTGCCAACTGCACCACTGAAATTTCAAAACAAATAAAAAATCGTCTTATCGCGTGGCATTTATTTTTTTGCTCTAAGAATTGGTATCATATGAACTTAAATTCTGCATTTAAAATATTGAATTCAAGCTATTTGATATATATTTGAAACAAATAATTAGCAAAAAAAAAAAAATCAATAAGTCGCGGCTGGAATTTGAGCCGAGTTCTCCCCGTTTGTCAGTGCGGCACTCTAATACCTACGCCACCAAGCAGTTTTAAAATGCTCTGACAAACTCGATTATACTGATCTTTTCCTTCGCGTTGTATAGTTTTTGTTCTAAGGCATTGGTAGCAAATGAATTTGATTACAGTTATTTTATATTTGAAAACAAGAATAAGAAACAAGAAAGAGTGCTCTAGTCGGGAGTGCCCGACTAGGAGATACCCTGAACCAAGTCCTTATAATCATGCATACTAATCTAAGCACACACATGCTGCAGTTCAAGCAGTGCAAGCGGTTTAAGCAGTTAGCTTGCTTTTCACTGAGCCCCACACAATCGAAAGTTAAATCTTAAAAAACTTTATTGTCCGATTTTTCTGAAATAAAATTTTAGAACATAATATTGGGTATAAAATGTGTGACCAAACAAAATTGCAAGGTCGTACCCTCAATAATAAGTGCTTACACTTTTGGGGATACCGGTAGGCTATATATAAAAAAAAACAATTGGGAAAGGATTATCTTCGGCGTTCCGAAGACTTATACTCTTTTCGAACCTTGAGGCAATTTTCACTCTGCCAACTGCATCACTGAAATATCATATGCTGTAAAAAATCGTTTGTTAGCGACTAATTTTTTTTGCTCTACGAATTGGTATCATGAGAATTCAAATTTTTCTTTTAAAATATTAAATATTTGAAAAAATAGCCCCACACTATGGAAAGTTAAATTGTAAACTACTTATATGTTTATTGTCCGATCTTATTGAAATTTTGTGGGCATACAATCAAACCAAAATGTGTGCCCAACCCAAATTTCAAGGTCATACCTTCGTTTTTCGTTTTTAAACGTTTTGGGGGATTGGGGACTGGTATCATAAAAGTGAAATATGTGTTTATTGTGTATGCTATTCGAAATTATGCATGTCAAATTTTTGGCCTCTAACTCTTATAACTTTTAAGTTATGACCCAAAAACGCAGGTGTGAAATCGGAATTTAACTATAACTTTTGAACAGGACGAGTTATCGATAATATGAAATAAACTTGATCTTTCTCGGGACTACGAGGACGTATATTCCAAAAATGTCTTGTAGTCTCTGATATCCGCGTATTCATACAGACAGACTGACAGACGGACGGAGTTTTGGGAGGATTGGGGGGTGGTATTCAAAAAGTAAAATATTCGTTAAATGTGTATGCTACTCGAGAATATACATGTAATTTTTGGGGCCTCTAGCTTTTATACCTTTTAAGTTATGGCCCAAAAACGCTGGTCTGAAATCGAAACTTATCGATAGCTTTTGAACGGGACGAGTTATAGATAAAATGAAATGAACTTGATCTGTCCCGGGACTACGAGAACTTATATTCCAAGTACAAAGTTTTTAGCTCTAGTAGTCTCTGATATCCGCGTATTCATACAGACGGAGAGACGGACATGGCTAGATCTACTCGGCTGTTGATATTGATCAAGAATGCATACGCTTTATATGGTCGGAGATGCTTCCTTATGCCTGTACCACAGTTTTGCACAACTTCATTCTACCATTCTTACCCATTTTTAATGGGTTCAGGGTATAAAAATTAAAATCAGTGATAAGCCGCCGCTGGGCCTTGAACCTCCGAACTTGCGTTTGTCAGCGCGTCACTTTACCACTTACGCCACCAAACCATTTTGATGATCGATGACAAAATCGCTTGAAGAGCAGACTGATAATAAATAAATAAATAATACTCAAACTGAGAACTCTCTCTTTCTCGCTCAATCCCAATACTACACTCCCATAAATCAAATTTTGAGCCATTATTTTTGTTGATTCTTTCATTAATACGAATAGTTGCACAGGAAGGAAATTAAATATCCGAGTATTTACTATTCTCATCCTCGTTTTGGTGGCCGTATTTGGTTTGATGTTGTTTTTTGCAGGGTGATTGCTGTTGTCTTTGGCAAATGGTATTCGTATTTGGCTTAGGGAATCCATTAAAATAAGTGCTAAATTTAATTGCTTATTGTCAAGCCACAACTTAAGTTACAACAAGTGCACATCTATACAAACACACAAATACTGTAGGCATTGCGAGCAGTTTAAGCAGGCTAACTTCATCAGAAGGCCCCACACTACAGAAAAATCATAAGCAACTTCTGTGCTTATTGTTCGGTCTTTGTGAAAATTTTTGGACATCAAATTGTCTATAAGGTGAATGATGAAATTAAATTGGAAAGTCATACCTTGAAAGATAAGTGTTAATCACTTTTGGGAGATGGGGGAATGGTATCCAAAAATTTTTGTACATGTGGATGCTATTTGAGACTATGCATACTAAATTTTCTGTCTCTAGCTCTTAAAACTTTCCAGTTTGGCATACAACGCTGGTCTGAAATTGCAATTTATCGATAGCTTTTGAACGGGTCGAGTTACCGATAAAATGAAACAAAATGTCCCTGGACTTATATTTAAAATGTAACGTCTCTAGCTCTTCTAGTCTCTGATATCTGCTTGTTCATACAGACGGACGGACAGACAGACAGACGGACAGACATGGCTAGATCGATTCGGCTGTTGATAATGATCAAGAATATATTTGCATTATATGGTCGGGCATGCTTCGTTATGCCTATTACATACATTCGCACAACTTCATAATACCCCTTTTACCTCTTTATTATTGGGTTAAAAATAACACAAAAATTAAAGTCCAAAAAGGCACGCAAGCACACAAATGGGGATGTGTCTGGGATCAGACTTAGCTCGAGTTTCAAGTTTAGGGCGCGGCCTGTTTCGGAAAAAAAATAACGCACACATACAATCAACCGGGGGCAGCACGCACAAGAGTTAGCCGAAAGCGGAACCCCCAAACTAAAACGATCAGACGACGATCTTGTCGACGCCGTCGCATCAATTTGCCAGCGATTGCAGATCATAAGATTTCGGCCTTCAGATCATAATTGAGAAGACAAATACATAATGCTAAACAGTACCGAAATTGTTACGTAAGACCAAATTAATATAATTATTTTTAGAATATATGTAGTCCCACTGTCTGCCCTAGATTGTCGATACGTTTAAAGATCTTCACGACAGTTGTAACATTTCCATGTACACACCGAACGTGTTATGCGAGCTTTCTTTGCATTGGATAATATGTGTAACATATGAAGTGTTCATCGAGCATGAGTTAACTTATTCCTTAAATCAACATACATATAAGTAGGAGGATTAAAAACAAGTGGGAAAGGAATATCTTCGGCGTGCCGAAGATTTTATACTCTTTTCGAACCTTTAGACAATTTTCACTCTGCCAACTGCAGCACTTTCATTAGCTGTAAAAATTTATATCATTTGAATTTAAATTTTCTATTGAAATACTAAATTTATTTCCAGTTGTATGGCAGCTATATGATATAGTGGTCCGATCCGGCCAGCCCCAATCAATGTGATGTATGTTTGAATAGTAGGTATCTGTGCAAAGTTTCATCGCGATAGCTTTGAAAACATGGGATTAATGGTTAAAACCGACTTCCAATTGTATCGCAGCTATAAGATATAGTAATCCGATCCGGTCGGCTCCGACCAATGTGCTGTCCCTTTAAATAATAAGTCTCTGTGCAAAGTTTGATCACGATAGCTAAAAAACTTAATGACTAGTTTGCATACATACATACAGACAGACAGACAGACAGACAGACGGACATGGCTAGATCAATTTGTTTTGTCATTCTAAGCATACTGGCAGTAACTTTTGGGGGTCTCCGACGCTTTCCTCCATGCGTTATAAACTTCAGCACAAACTAATACACTATTTTCTTTGAAAAGAGTATAATAAACTTTAAGAAAGAAATAATAATTTGCGGTTCCTACAATCGAACAAATGGAACCAAACGAAACGAAGCGAATCGAATAGAAACAAACCGATGCGAACTGATCCAAAAGGAATGTCTACTATTGGGTAAAAGTGCCGACTACCGAAAATACCTTTTAAGTGTTTTGTATTTGTTTACTTCTGGCTAAATGTTTACCCAAGCTAGAAATAAAAAAATTGTAGTACGCATTAAAATCGTGGACCGCTATTTTTCACGTGGCATAAGCCAAATACATCTCTTGGTCATCAACATGCACATGCGGCCGAATAGTGGGACCAAGAGTTTGTGCGAGGTGTTTAGATGAATTAGAATAGGAATGCTGTTTGCAATTGCTACATGCGAGTACCGAAATGATTACGATATCAAATTCAACTTTTTCAATTTTGTAATTTCTAGCTACGTACCTAAAGCAGTTGTCACAGTGAGATGCAACGTGCCAGGTGATCTGTAAGGGAATCAATTGTCATTACCGGGATTTTTCCTCGAAATTTTAATGAACATACATTGTGATTAGTGTTGGTAAATACAATGAAATTGTGTCTAAAAGCCCCAAGGTGTCGAATATAAAATTTATATATATCTGTTACGTATTTGTGTATTCAGCTTAAAGGAGGTTTTCTTAATATCTTAAAAAATTAAGCGGATGTTCTCAGCAATGACATTCGCTTCTATTTTGAACGTATTACTCTCCCTAACAGCTCGGCATAAGCTATTGCTTCACTTTTCCTATGTTCTAATGAATTAACACAAGTTATATATGTTTTTTTTTCTTTTGAAATGGGATTTCGTGCTTACTTGGGTAGTATATACGAGTAGGTAAGGGCAGTCGGAGGGGATTTGGCGGCCATGCACAAATATAAACATATTGGACTAAACAGCTACAATTGCGTAGTGTACTGTATTTGTTGTATGTATAATTAAATTTCATTTGCAATGACTTAAGGTGAAATCTGTGCAGAGGGGTCCCATATGTACGACTTTGTGTACGTAAATATATATGAAACAAGTACAAGTACATTCATACTAATCTATCCGTGTGTATACATACATGTAATGGAAAGTAAAATCTTAAACACCTTCTGTGATTATTGTCCGATCTTTCTGAAATTTTAAGGACATAACATTGGCTACAAAAAGTGACAAAACCGAATTGCAAGGTCATAACTTCAAGGTCAACTTTTGGGGAGTTTGGGGGGTGGTATCCAAAAGGTGAAATATTTGTAATATGTGTATGATATTCGGGACTATACATGCCCAATTTTAAGCCTCTGAATGTACGACTTTGCAATTCGGTTTGGGCACACATTTTATTTCCAATCACTTGCCTACAAAATTTCATAAGATCGGACATTTAACACAGAAGTTGTTAAAGATTTAACTTTCCATTGTGCGGGGCTCTGTGAAAAAGAAAGCTAACTGATTAAACCGCTTGCACTGCTTGTACTGCTTGTACTGCATGTGTGTGTTTAGATTAGTATGATTGATTGTAAGGACTGGGTTCAGGGTATCTCGCAGTCGGGCACTCCCGACTAGAGCACTCTTACTTGTTCATTATTGTTATTAGAGCACATTTTCGTAGTAATTTCTTTCACGCGATATGGTACAAAATCAAGACTACTACAAAGTTCCCTCATACTGTGGGATCTGCTCAGTTTTCTTATTATGCTCTTTTCGAAGAAAATAGTATATTAAGTTTGTGCTGAAGTTTGCAACGCATAGAAGGAAGCGTCGGAGACACCCAAAAGTTACTGCCAGTATGCTTAGAATGACAATAAAAATTGATCTAGCCATGTCCGTCTGTCTGTATGTATGGGATCTAGTCCCTAAGTTTTTGAGCAATCGCAATGAAACTTTGCACAGACACATTTTATTGAAATATACAGCACATTGGTAGGAACTGGCCGGATCGGACCATTGCCATTAAACTCGAAGTAGGTTTTGGCTATATATTCCATGTTTTTATACCCTGAACCCATTAAAAATGGGTAAAAAGGGTATAATGGTTTTGTGCAAATAGTATGTAACAGGCATAAGGAAGCATCTCCGACCATATAAAGGATATATATTATTGATCAGTATCAACAGCCGAGTCGATCTGGCCATGTCCGTCTGTCTGTCTGTCCGTCCGTCTGTATGAACACGCAGATATCAGAGACTACAAGAGCTAGAGATCTTATATTTGGAACATAAGTTCTCCTAATCCCGGGACAGATCAAGTTTATTAAAATTTATCGATAGCTCGTCCCGTTCAAAAGTTATCGATAAATTTCGATTTCAGACCAGCGTTTTTGGATATAACTTACAAGTTATAAGAGCTAGAGAGCCCCTAATTTGACATGTATAATCTCGAATAGCATACCATGTAACAAATATTTCACTTTTTGGATACCAACCCCCAAACCCCAAAAGTTAAAAAACCCATTTTTGAAGGTACGACCTTGCAATTTGGTTTAGTAACACTATTATCGACAATTGTTTGCCCCAAAAATTTCAATATGATCGGACAATAAACACAGAAGTTATTTAAGATTTAACTTTCCATTGTGTGGGAGCTCAGCGAAAGAGCAAGCTAACTGCTTAAACCGCTGGCACTGCTTGTACTACTTGTACTGCAGCATGTGTGAGTTTAGAGTAGTACGAATGATTGTAAGGACTGGGTTCAGGGTATCTCGTAGTCGGGCACTCCCGACTAGAGCACTCTTACTTGTTAAAGCTATCGCGA